>JAMXBB010000008.1:31461564-31756322 GCA_024138015.1 Lumnitzera littorea
CCTCGGTTGAGAACCCCTTGCCACTTAAGAGCTCAACCTCCCTCCTATCGAAGTTGGCTCGTACCTTCTTAAGTTCCTCCTCTTTAACTTTCAATTCGATAGTCATTCTACCCTTTGTGACTTTGCTAGATTCTTCACTCTTTCAAAGCTTGTCCTTTAACCGATCCACCTAACTAAAGAGCTCCTATGACAGCACTCCAGATCACTAAATGCTACAACTAAGTCACTATGCAATTTCTTTTAGAGCCTCTCTAACTCAGCCTTCACCTCATTCCCCTCTGTTAGAAGAACTGAGCAATTGTACACCAGAATGAAGTCTAATAAGTCATACAACTTCCAAAATGATGTGCCATTAGTAATTGAGCTAAAAGAAAGAAATTCAACAGCAATGCAAAAGTAGCTTACCTCATTACACCTTCTTAACATTATCACTAAGGCCTCTAGTTCGTTTTGACCTGTAACAAGCTACCCAAAATGCACTTATAGCTGCTAGAACCTTCAAGTTGGTTGATCTAAGGGTTGTGATTGAATTGCTTACTTACCCTAACAAACCAAAAGTTTGGCATACTCATCGTCAATAATTTCAATAACGATTGTAGCGATAGCTTTAAGGGTCCTCTCTAAGCTTACTTAATCTACCTCCACCTAAGCACCTATCACCATAGGGTTCAACTTGGCTACAGTAGCCTCAACTAGAACCTCTAGAACTAAAACCCCACCTATTGCTTCCAAGTTGACCACTAACATACCTAAAGCTAAATCCATTAGCACATCGTCGCCCCCTTGCTACACAACTTTGAGAAGGGTTTACTGCCTTCCCTCCTTCTTCTTAGACTTTTTTTAAGGGTGATGTGAACTTTCCCCCTCCCCTTCCTACTCAGAACACCTTCTCTTCTCATGCTTTACAGTACTCTTAAGTTTCCTATTTTGTACAACCAGCAATTTGCCTTTCGCTTCTCTAATGCTAACTCAAAAGCTATAAAAGAATAAGCTAACTACTTAGAAAAATAAACTAAAAGAAAGATAAAAGACTTACTATGTCGAGGATGAGTAGCCCAATGTCTCCCACTCCAACGATAAGGCAACACGGCGCAGCAAATAACCAACCACCCCTCCTTAGCTAAGCACAAGAAGTACCTATCTCCATCACAAACAACAGTACCCCACTCTTATATTTCTTACATATCAACAAGGGCTTTAATTTTTTCTGGCCTACTAAATTTAGGAGCTCCATGATAGCCTTTGATTCCCCATCCCCTAAGTCCTTTAACTTCTTACCCCTAATGGGCCATCTCTACTCCATTGGAAAATCGTGAGGCTCGAAAGTATGGATACAATAAAAGAATTCCTTCCACCATTATACCTTATTTGGAGGCTTATCAATAATACTTAGCTTCATGCCTTGAGTAGTGATGTAAACCCAACCATTGCCTAACCTCCTTACAAAGAAGAAGCGCCTAAAAGGTTGCATAGTCGATCGTCGCAACTCGCAAATGCATAGCACCTCCAAAGTGAGCAATTGAATCCATGTGTTTCCATTTAGACTACTCGATGCAACCTTAAAATACCGAAAGAACTCCAGTAAGAATTTTGAAAAAGGAAGCTACAGACAGAGCTCGAACAACTTCGTGTACATGGAAAATGAGCAGGCATCCCCTATGTTATATGCCCACTACCTATCTTAGGGCTTCTACACTCTTTACCCATGTACTACTTCTACTACCTAGTAAACCAACAATAGTTTTTTCTCACTCGCTAAGTGCGAAACACAAGCATACACATGCTCATTCGCATACGTCATCCACAACAACTAGCTAACTTTGCCCTCCTTGCCATCAGGTAGGTATGTGTCATGACAACATCCTCGCATGCACTTTATCCTCTCCTCCCAAGAAAGTATTACCTAATCTTCTCGCCACCATTGTTTCAAGAGGAGCAGGGTTACCACCCTTTGTTTATGATGAGCTCTCATAGCCCTTGTCTACCTACCTTGGAATAGAAGGATGGGAAGACTCACCTTAAGTATCAGTTGTGCTTTAACGGTCCATCACAAGTGATCAATAGAAATAAGAAACAAACAAGAAAGAATGATTAGCTCGCAAGTCAAGATTTTGGCAATGTTTCCTCTAAGTGAGTAAAGTAAAGTGAAAAATGAACATGAAAGCCCCCCTTTATATAGATAAGCAAGGGGAGAAGCCAAACAGTTTCTCTACTCTAAGAATAAGAACCCATAACAGGACGTACCCTAAATCTCAGCTATCCACATACCCCGTTCCTTTAGCCAAAGGTCCCGATTGATCCTTACATGTGGATTATGTCACGCCCCGAAGCGGCAGAGTCGTAACAGCCCCGCCGTGTAAACCACCCTAAGATAGAAGTTGGCCTCACAACCGCTATCCTAGACCTGATCTACACAAGGCATCTACACAAGGCGTCCACAACTAACCCGCTTTGAAGTAGACAATTTGTAATTTAAATAAATCATTTATCTAAGAAAGTGAGGAAATGTATATATGCTATAATTCAGCTATTGTAATTAAGGTTTACAATATTTCTCCGTAATACATTTCCTAGTTGTTACATTATTCAAAATGAAAAGTAATTCTAAAATAAAAACTTAAACCTTAAAATATGTGTTTATTCTTCACATGTTTTTCCTCACTCCCCAGGATCCAGCAGTTGCTAGCTTCAGAGTAATTGGTTGCCGCTTCTTAGCCAGCACCTGCACGATGTCTATAGGGATGTAAGCAACCACAGCTCAGTAAGTAGGGACGGAGGACTTAAAACTATACCATACACACGACAAGGTTTTCAATCACTTATTAAATGCAATGCATGTGCAAGCAAATGCCGTCGCACGACGTTGTCCGGCCCGTCGTGAGATTAGAGAAATTGCGCCCGCTCTAATCCGGGTTGAGGAGTTACCGTTAATGCAACAGCTCACGACCAAACCCAGGCTTGTGTAATGGAGACCTTGCTCCTCCCGCGACTACCTTCGAACCACTGTCTTCATCCCCGCCGCGACCTCCTCTCCTGTCACTTAGTTCGACTGAGGATGAAGAAGGGACCATTTTGCAATCCTGTGCTATCCCTTCCGAAGGGGTCGGTATTTGGCCGGAGAGTCCTAAATCCCCTAACGGGTTGCCATGCATGTTCGGTTATGATTACTAGTCGTACATTTGATTAAGTCCAATTTAGAGCGATCAATCATTACATACAATTCATACAATATATGCTAAAGCAGCAAACTGAATCATAGCATCACCCATAATCAAGCACATGCACGCATTCAACTATCTAACAAGCACAACCAAGCATAATCTTAAGCCTCCAAAATACAGCATCGTATTAATCCCAACTTACCTCGACTCCTCGCTCGCTCACTCGAGGTCCGATTTGCTCAGGCCATCGCCGGTTATCCCTATAACATGAACGTGGTTTCAGCTTTTCATATAATTGTTATAGGTTCGTTTTATCCTATAATGCTTCTTGTTAGGTTTTGTTTAAGGTTTAATATGCCCAATTATCTAGGTATTAAGTCTTTTATAATTATTCTAGGTTTGGGGTTAGGTTCAGGTTCGGTTTTCGCATCGATTTCTAAACCAGGTTTTTAGTTCGATTTTTAAGTAGCGTTTTATATTCCAACCCTAGAAATTAGTTTCAACCCATAATGTGAAATTAATCACATTATTTCCCGGTAACCTAAATACCATCATTACCCTTTATTAGTGTTTATTTTACTCGGTACACTTAAATCCATATCAGTGTGCCGAATTCACTCCTAATGTGACAAATTTTTACATTTTTCGTATAATTCCATAAATTCAAGTTTCCTATCAGATTTATTGTGCATTTTTATTATTCTCAAAATATAAATTTTTATTATAATATTTTCTATTTATTATATTTTCAATAATTACACATTATGCATTATTGCATATTATGCACATAATGCATTTCTAATATTTCTATTACCCTAATTACCATCTCTAAACACCAATTATTATTTCAAAATGTCTAAATCCATCCTAAATCAGATTTTACTCCAAATTTCCCTAATTTACAAAATTAACTATTTATTTCCTATTACTCATTTATTACATAATTAACCTAATAATTACATCTAACACCCTAAATGCTATAAGTATCATACTCCATCAGATCTTAACATCCTAAAACATGTAATTATTCACTAAATCAAAAATTAATCATTTAATTACATAATTAACCCTAAATTACCCATTTTATGCCTCTTTTTAGAGCCTAAAAATTATCTAAAAATTTCGAAAATTAATTTTTGAAAAAGAGCTTCATAGCACTGTTCTATGTCACATGAGCATCCTACAGAAAAATTTTGAGCCCCAAACTACATCCCTAAGCCTATTTAATTTCCGGTTTAATCATGCTCGGTTTTGAACAATTTGTTAAGGACCATATACTACGAAACATAATTTCATCAAAATAATATTTTTCCTACAAACTACATACCAAAATATCTCAGAATAACAAGTTTCATAATTTTCTGGGCAAAATAACTAATTTTACAAAATTATACAAGAATCGGGCTGGAATTTGGACTCACCGGTTCAGGTGGCTCCGGCCACCGCAGGCCGCCGTGGCCTTGTCGGCCGGCCTGGGCGCTGCTACCACCGTGTGGTGGTGGTGGCCGTCCACTCCCAGCTCCTCGTTTGGTGTGGGTTCCCTTTAAAACCCTTAACTGCACAGTTTTTCTTATTTTTTTTATTTTCTGGATTTTCTCTCGAATTTTCGACTCTCCCTAATTTTCTCTGATTTCTAACTGTTCAAATGAGTTCCTGGATTTTTCCTGCTATTTATAGGGTTTTAGGGGATTTATTGTGCATTAATTTGGATAAGACAAGTGCTTTATCCCTAAATTTTTGGCTTTTATGTTGTCCTAATTTAATTGGTTGAATTTTCTTTTTCAGATTTTGACTTGCCACGACCAACCTTGCATCATTCCACACCCTTCTGATTTTTTTCTGATTTTTCCACAATTATTTTATAATTTTCTTTAATTATTTGCTTAGTTTTCGGCCAATTTTAGTAATTACGCGTATTTTTATCTACACGTAAATACATGTAGGGTACACGTGGACATTCCTAAATATTATTTTGGTCATTCTAAAATTTTTAGTATACATATAATCTATCTCTACTAATTTATTAGTTATTATATTACACTTTTTGCCTTTTTGGTAATTAGCAGTTATTATGCTTAAAATTTGAAAATTTTATAGTCTCCTATTTTACTACTTATTTTCTTAAATTTAAGTTTACAGGGTCATTTTTATTGGTATCTTGTTAAATAATTTATAATTTGGATTTGATCGGATCTTTTAACCGATCGCCCTAAACCGTGGGTTCTAAGTTCAATCCTACGGTTACTTGACTGAACTTTGGGGCTTACAGATTATTGATGTAGCTTGACAACGAATCATCCTACGTGCATAGCCATTCTTCACAAACCATTAATGCACATTTCATTTCCTAAGGACAGCCATCATAACACATTAACTAGTATAATGGTCACATTACTGAAGCAATAACCCGACGTGTAGGAAATTGGTCTACCATAACCCAAGCAATAGAAATAATCCTTTAGTCGAGGAACAGGCATTAGTTCGCTCACATCAATTGGATTACTCTCCTCCTACCTCGATCACTAATGAGAGTAAGGAGAAAAGTGTTAATACTCTATTCTCACCTAAACCAAGGCCTAATGAGTGAAGCCCATCATAAGAATCACTAAGCAAACACTTGAGCGAACAACAAGCTCACGTATTGTGCTACGACCCTCTTGTAAGTTCATAAGCTTACGCCAACAAAGAAGGGGAACTAAAGGAAAGCCAACCCTCTACATCGTGACTTGTCTAGCAAGCTAAATAACAATCATCTTAGTAAGACCATTCCTTGACCATCGAGCTAACGATCATCTAACGTAAGCTCGAGGCTTAACTTACCATATTGAGCATCAACTGACCCCTCGCTTGGCATCTTGGCTAGGCTTTTGTCTTTAGTGCCTACAACCCATTACAGGTCATTAATGAGTGTTTAATATGCATAGTATGGTTAGTGTGGTCAGTACCTCTACCCCTACTAAATCATTGAGCTACAAATTTGGTGGCTTAGCCATCCATGACATGCTGAATGAAGCTCTGTCATCTACCGTATAACAAATTGTTTGCTAACGACTAATATGAGTGAAACCTCAATCACTACTTATCCAAATAAATCACATAAAAGGCATTAGATGGCAACAAGTAAGGGTAGTTGGATCTAGTCTTGGAAAATCCCTCTCCTTCTCTCTTTCTCTCTCTCTCTAAGATTTCTTCTTCTCCTTCTCCTTAGAGAGCAAAAGTTGACCCCTCATCACACACACGCACACACTCTAAGTGAGCATAACCCTCTAGGTCTTTAGTGTTTGGCTCCCCCTTCTTAGTCCTCTTTGCTAACTTGAGCGGCGAAAGCTCTTGTAACCTCATCCACATAGTACTTTTTTTGCAATCATCATGAAGTAAGAGGCGAAGCCTAGGTCCATCTAACTCTACACATCTTCATTGGTCTTTATACAATCAACACTTTTCAATTCTGCTTTTGTTTCATTCATTAGCCTTGCTTTTGCTCTCTATCTTCTCATGAACTTGTAATCCCATCCATGGAGAAAGTTTAGTTTTGCACAAAATCTATTAGCTTCCACATGGTATTAGAGCAATGCTAGTAAGATCATTCCATCTCTATTAGTTTTATTTTAATTGGTTGTTGTGATTTTGTAAGTAGCCTACATCATGAATGGGAATATAAGTTAAGCATTGATTATTGTGAATGAGCAAAATGTTTTGAATCTGCTCTACCTATTAGGATCTAATAATCTAAATATGGTAATAGGTAATATCATATTCAATGGATTGAATTACTTGTCTTAGTATCAATCAATTAGAATGGCACTCAGAGTGAAGCTAAAATTAAGGTTTATTGATAGTACCAGTAGGAAACCTACTTAGAATTCTCCTAACTTTATTAAATGGCAAAGAAGTGACCATATGGTGCACTATTGGCTTTTAAATTTGATGTTGAGTGAAATTTCTTAGAATTCTTATATTCAAAATCTGCTTTCGATCTTTGGAATCAACTTCATGAACAATGCAAACATAAAAATGAGTTTATCAATTGCAACATGAGATTAGCAATTTAAAGAAAACGAATCAACTAGTAAGTGTCTATTACAATAAATTGAAGAATTATTGGGATGAACTTTTAGTGCCCCATGCTTATCCTTCGTGCTCTTATGGTATACTAGATTACTATATATGTGAAGTTAAGGAAAGGATTATATAGTTTGAATCAGAAACTAAGCTAATATAATTTTTGATGGGCCTCAATGATGGATATGAAATTGTTGGATGTCAAATTTTAGCTATGGACCCTTTATCAATAGTAACCAAGGCTTTAGGTTCAATAAGTAGAAAAGCAAAAACAAATATCATCTTTGTGATCTACTAATCTAAATGCATTAGTTTTTCAATTTGCAAGATCAAAAAAGATTGTTGGTGTTAAAGGCTTATATGACAAAATGAAAAATAAGAAGAGTATTTGTCAGCATTGTAAAAGGGATGGACATGTTATTGAAAATTGCTTTCAGTTGATTAGATATCTCAATTGGTATAAGGAAAAGCGAGTTGGAAATTTGAAAGGGGTTAGTAAGGTAATAACTGTGAATTCTATAGTTAATGGTTTTACTTCACCATTAGATGATTTGTTTTGTATAGGTACACAAAATTCTTCCAATTTAAGATTAGATTATTGGCTAGTTCAAAGCATTTATAGTGAGATGATGGAGCAAATGCAAGTCAATCAATAGAATCAAGATGTTGCAACTGTTAATCCTTTTCAATTTGCTAGTAACCCCTCTTATTAGTGTTTACATGTTGAGGATAATGATAATAGTTCTTGGATAATTGATTTGAGAGCCACCAATCACATATCACCCTATCGTACACTACATTTCGACACACAAACACTTAAACACCTAATTACCATTAAACTTTCTGATGGCACAATTAGGATTGTCCAATTGATTGGTTCAATTCACATAAACTCTATTTTAACCCTCACATGTATGTTATATGTGCCTGATTTCTTACAATCTCTTGTCGGTACATAGAGTTTTATGTGACAATAATCTGGTAGCAAAGGTTGATTCTTGTCATTTTACTTTCTAAGACCAAAAAAATAACCAAGTTGTTGCTATGGCATCCCATTCTCATGGCTTATATCTGCTACGTACTAAAGTTGTTGGTCACTATAGTAGGCTTTCTGATTTTGCACATTCTCCTTCAATTCATCTTTCATGTAATGATACCTTGCATCTTTTACACCAACGATTAGGACATGTTTCTTTATCTAAGTTGGAACATTTAGATTCATGTAAAGGACAGGACATGAATAACTTTCTTTGTGAAGTTTGTTACAAAGCCAAGATTCATAAAGTTCCTTTTGAAAGATCTCTTAATTGATCTAATTCATTGTTTGATTTAGTTTATGCTGACATTTGGGCATCTTATTCATGTAGTTCTATTTTAAGAGCAAATTATCTCCTAACAATCTTAGATGACTATAGCTCTTGTACATGGACATACTTGCTCAATAATAAGTCACAAGTTGTTGGGATTCTTGATATGTTTTTCCATCTTGTTCAAAATCAATTTAGTGTAGCTCCTAAAATAATGCATTCTAATAATGGCCCAAAATTTTTGTCCTCTAACAGCCAGTCTCTATTGAAATACTTTGGTATTATACATCAAAAATCTACCACTTACACTCCACAACAAAATGGTTGAGTAGAAAGGAAGCATAGGCACATTATAGAAACAACTCAACCTTTAAGACTTCTAGCTTCTCTTCTTAAAGAATTTTGGAGTGAGTGTATCTTAGCTACCACATATTTGATCAATCTGTTACCCATATTCATCTGAAATGGAAGTTTCCATATGAGCTCCTTTTTGGTACACCACCTTCTTATATTCACTTACAGGTGATGGGTTGTTTATGTTTTGTAGTTAATACCAAACCACACAAAGATAAGTTTGATTCCAAGGCTATTAAGTCTATCTTTCCTAGGTATGTCACTAGCCAAAAAGCTTATAAGCTTTATAGTTTGTGTGATAAGTAAATCTTTGTTAGTTGGGATGTAGTATTCCATGATCAAGTATTTTCTTTTCAATCTTCAAACACTTTCCCTACTACTTTTTCTCATCCTTCAATAACTTATCCTTCTAACTCTAATCTTACAATTGTTCCTTTTGATTGTTCTTAATTGTCTTCATTAACTGAGCTTACTTCTTCTAATCTTCCTTCTACTTTAGCTACATACTTTCCCTCTACGTCTGATGTCAAGAGGTTTGATAGAGTGTGTCAACCACCATCCTGGCTATAAGACTATGTATGTAGCCTTTCTACTACTATAGCAACAGATTATACTAAATTTACTCCTCCTTTACCTAGCCCTATCACTTCTCCTTCAACCTTATATCCTTTACTTACCACTTTAACCTTTGCCTCTTTTCCTTTAGGCTATGTTACATCCTTAGCTCACGTTCTCAATACTCAAGAGCCATTTTGTTATTCTCAAGCATCTAAACATCCAGATTAGGTTTCAACTATGAATAAGGAACTTGATGCTTTAGAACTTAATGATATTTAGGAACTTACTCAATTGCCAACCAACAAAAAGCCTATTGGTTCTAAATGGGTCTATAAAATTAAGTATCAACCCAATGGCTCTATCAAAAGATACGAAGAATGGTTAAAGGCTTTACTTAAGTTGAGAGGATTGATTACCATGACACTTTTTCCTTGGTTGCTAAGTTAAGGACTGATCTTATTGTATGTGGTTCTGAACAGTAATCTAGTGATCATTCTCTCTTTTTTTTTTTTTTTGGGCATTGAAATATATCATACTTCTTCAAGTATGTTTTTAAATCAGCATTTTCATTTATGATATTCTTATTGATGTTGAGCTTTCGACTTACAAGCCCTTTACACTTCCTCTTCCTACTTCATCTCTTATTGTAGACATGGGTGACATGCTTGATGATCTGTAACCTTTTCATTACATTGTTGGAAAGCTTTTATATTTATGCCTTACTCATCAAGATATTGCTTTTCCTATACAGAAACTTAGTTAGCATCTTTTTAAGTCGTAGGTTCCTCATTACTTAGTTGCTATTCATCTACTCAAATACCTTAAAGGCATTGAAGGTCTTGGCTTATTTTATCCATCAAATCTTTCTACTCTACAACTTTAGGCTTTTAGTGATGCTGATTGGGATAGTTCCTCTCTTAATCAAAAGTTTCTTTCCAAATAATGCATTTTACTTGGGCCTGCTTTAATTTCATGGAAATGCAAGAAGCAAAACATTATCAGCACCTCTACCATTGAAGCTAAGTATCGTACTACTACTATTGCTTCTAAAGAACCATTATAGGTATCTTATATTCTTCACAACTTACACTTTCCTTGTTCGCTACCCATTTCTTTGTCTTATGACAATAAGTCTTCTATTTTGATTGCCAACAACCCCTTTTTTTTTTTTTGCCTGGGCATACGAAACACATTGACATAGACATCCATTTTGTTTGCAGTTTAGTCACTTAGGGTTTTCTGCAACTAATTCATGTTTTTTTATCTAATCAACTGGCTGATTTTCTTACCAAGTTTGTTCTTGTTGCTCATTTGCCTCCTATTTTGTCTGATTTAGGCCTTCAAACAACTCCAACTTAGGTTGGGGGGTGGGGGGTGGTGTGGATTCGGTTGCTTTTCATTCTGTGCAAGTATTTTTTTTTTCTTCTACAATGATTCTATTAGATAGTCCAAGTAAAGTCAGTTAGTCCATCTAGTTTTAATTGTGTTAAGTTGTCATTTACTAATTAGTTAATGATTTGTATATATAAGACTCTGACTAAGCAATAATAACAAACTGATAATTTTTTTTTCAATTCCGTTTTTATTTCATTCATTAGCCTTACTTTTACTCTCTATCTTCTCATGAACTTATAGTCTCATCCATGGAGACAATTCAGTTTTACTCAAAATCTATTAGTTTCCATAGACTCTCACTATAAGTATGTAAAAAGAAAAGAAATATAGTAGCTTTAAAAGGTTTACTCTTTATCCACCATGTAGCCACTATATTTATCTTACATTTGAAAATTAAATAAAAAGAGGAAACTTGATTTTTTTTTTTTTATCATACGAAAAACCTCTTTTCATATAATAGTGTTTCATATAATATGATTGAGTTGACATTAGGTGGTAATGCCTCTTGAGTTAGGGCTGACAATTTTTGTTCAACTTCACATTTTTTTTCCATTGATAGAAGCTTAACTCGAAATAAGATGTGAGCATAACCCACTAACATAAATTGCTACCCCCTGAAATAAAGTTGGATTCTTCTAATAGAAGGGAAGGCTAACATAAGATGTAAATGGAACAAAAGCTAATGAAGATTACATGATGGCTAATACATGAATGATCCAATTTGAGATCTAAACTACAATAAACTTTAAGATGGGTGGAGTACCATAAAACACTATAAAAAGTTTAAAGAAGTAAGGTTCATTTTTATTTTTAAGATTACAAAAGGATAGTTAGGATAGCAAAAGCACCCAATTGATGGTAGATACTATAATATGGGATTGGGGGAAGGGTTGTTAGGTATAGGTATCCAATGGTTTAAATGGAGAAATGTTCCATAGGTAAGAGAAGGGAGACTAATTGTACCATACACATTTATGAGTTATTGCATTAACCTAGATGGTGGAAGGTAAATTGGCATAAGTCTAAAATGTTCTAGCTATGTAAAAACTTTTACTTTTTAATAAACCCCATTTTCTTGGTGTTTAAGGGTAAAAATAGTTGATTAAGGTCATTAAGCTCTAGGTACTTGATCATTATAAGCATATTCACCATTTCTATAACTATGGACTACTTTAATAGGAGTAGGAAAATGATTTTCAAGTAGACAACTACAATGCTAAAATATTGCATAACTTCATAATAATTATAGTTCTAATAAATCTAAGAGAATCAAGTACAATCATCAAAGTATGTTGTTTATCAATCACCATTATGAATGATATCTAATGGATTTAACGCTCTTAGAGTGAGTCAATGATAAATGGATACAATTGTCAACATTACATCTTAAATATACATATGTAATAGGCCAAACTAGTTCATAACCAAATAAGGAACCTTCAATTTGTGGTTCTAAAAAATGTGGAACTTGATCGATCCATTCTTCCTTGATAGGCGAGTTCAATAGACCCAATGGTTCATAGGTCCAAGCCTGACCTATGAATTAGCCAAATCAATTTTTTTCTTAATTCTCTGAATTTTTTATTTCCTCTCTTTGCTTCTCTCTTTCTCCCCACATTAGTACAACAAGTTTTTCTTTTTTTTTTTCCTCAATCACTTCCGTTATCTCTCTTTCTCTCCCTCTCTCTCTCTCCCTCTTAGGGCATATGCAATGATGTACCTTGGTGCGTTGACCAACAAATGGGGGAACAAATTCTTTTCTTGTTTCTTACCTATTGCAACATATTCCATAGCTTATGAACATGCCTTATCTAGGCACCATTCCTTCTGGTTTTTCTTTTTTTCTTTCTTGGTTTTGATTGGGCTTATATATTTATAGGTCCACAAAAAATTGCAAAAAATGTTAAGGAGCTTTTGTGAAAAACTCATTGATAAAGTAATGAGTTCGTCAATAAGAGAATTTCTTAATGTGTTAATGTGGCATCTAAAAGTATGAAACGGGTTTCTAACCATTGCACATGATCTTAGTGATCAAAGGCCTACAATTTTGAGGCCAATTGAGATGTCACTTGCCTTGTCACATATCAATGTAGGCATGGCTTGCGTTGTAGGCCTATTTTTATTATCCTATTTTTTTTTTTAACTTATATGGTTCAAAACAATTAGTTCACATGGGTTGTTGGAATCAACCTACCTAAACTAATGCAAACCAATGGTTCCCTTGATTATACAAGCTGATTCACAAGCTATGAACAAACATGTAAGTTTGCAATTTAAACCAACCCTTACCTAAGTGTAATATTGGACAAGGACTAGGTGATTTAGGAGATGACATAGCTTAAATGCTTTTAGTTTAACATTTCACTATTAAGGTGCACAATTGAGAACACCATACTTTCTCTAGATGATAATGATTGTAAAGGGAAATGTACACTTGTAATCTAACGTTTGCTTACTTTTCTATTTCAATCATTAATTTTTTTTCTATATATGCTATCAATATTTCTAAAACCTTACAAAAATAGAACTTTCAATAATGAATTAAATTTTTTGTCAATGCATTATAGGTATGAACTTCAAATTGATCAGCAATAATTAATCTAATGATGATACTATTAAATATATTAATATACTAAGAAAATAATATTAAACATATTTAAATATATAATAAAATGAATAAAGAAGTACTAAAATAATTGAAACTAAGAAAAAATGATTAGAAAAAGATTGTACCTTAACTAACTATCCCGAGGCCAATTGAAGTAATACATGCCAAAGATTGATGGACAAATTAATTGGTTCAACAAAGTCTTATTTTTCTAAAGTTTTGAAAACATTGAAGACTCAAATAGAAGAAAAAAAAATTGATGAATTAAATGAAAAAATAGGTAAACATTAAGGATTAAAAGTGTACTTTTTTTTTCCTTATTATAAAATAACCGTAGATGATGAATTGGAGAGAAGTAGGATAATGACATCTAACTTTACAGCCATTTAAAACGGAGGTTAATAACTATGTATGTTTCCATATTCTTGAAATCATGCTTCAGTCCCATCAAAGATAATGTAATATAATTACTGATATTGCTAAAAAGAGCTAAGGTTTTGGAACCCTAGGCTGATGTGTAACGACAAGTGTTTTCCTATGTACAATACACAGAGTAATAATTTTAGAAGTGTAAGCCTCCCCTCCGCCAACGGCTAGCGCACACCGATTGAAATATTACCCCAAAGATAATAGTACGACGGAAAATAGTGACAAAGAGGAGGCATAGGAAAAGCAAGATGGAGTAAAGGATGTGTGAGAAACATAATGAAAAACATGATAAAAATGGTGCATTAGCAAGTAACTTTCGAGAGTAAATAGAAAGAATGAACGTTAATAATATGTTGAAATTATTAACGTTAATTTACCGTATCTTTTTTCTAATAGTAAAGAGGGAGCTAAATCTAACAAATAAAATTTTGAGTGAATAAGATATATACCAATGCTAAAAATTTTATATATGCTATTGGACAATAAAAATTTGATTAAGTATGAAATTCAATCATTTTAAATTTTACATATAAAATCGAAAGAAAATATCCAAAATTCATGTAATTTCAAAAATATTTGAATAAAAATGGGATAATATCTTCAGGTTACATTTTGAGACCACCCTTTTTACCTTATCCAATGCAGTTGGTGCAGGTGATATGCTTCCTTTTTTTTGACAACGACGACTCGGAAAAGTTGTGAAAGTCAGTGCTGACCCTCTATCTCTTAACATAGCTAGTGGTGTACAGCTCAGTTTTGCAAAGGTCAATTTCGTTTTTGGACATTCTTGTTGTGCGCCTGTTTGTGTAAGCGTGCAATTGAGTGAGGAAACCAATTCCCACTATTTATCAAGATTAGAAATGCAGAACAATACAAGTTTTCATTTTCTTCTTGATTTGACATTATAATATCTTAGTAGAAAAAAATTGTCCATTGTCATTATCAATTTACATTACCTAGTGATTTTTTTCTATTTATGTTGTTCGTTGAAACCAAGATTCGGGATTCAATTTGCTCTTATTTTCTATGAGAGTTTATTGCTAATATGAGGAAGTAATTCATAAGAGTTTATCAATTTCTCCTAATTCTTTAAAATAGTTTCTTATTAAAGATAATAACTAATTGGATTTCATGAAATCGTATTACATGACTGCTTTGGTCGATTTTATTAGCATTTGATAAACTTTCATGTAATCCCAGTTTCTATTACTAATTCATGAAAGATAGATGAAGGGTTAGGTTATCATTTTTATTTCTAGATATAACCACGATGCTGCTAATTGCTTAAAATCTTGACAAAATAGTGGGTGTATGAATCAAATTTTAAAGAATTTTATGGCCTACGAGAGCACTTCATATATATATTATTAAAGTATTTGAAGTTTTAAGTAACCATCGAAATAATATTTTGATTATTTTTACTTATTTAACCTTTTAAATACAATTTTTATTATCGATAAATAATTTTTTTAATACATTTTATTATAAATATATAACAATTTAAAAATTATAAGAAAACACAACTCTCTCCCTTTCTCTCCCGCTCTCCTTCAATATTCCCATTACTCTCTCTCTCTCTCCTCTTTAATATTCTTACTACTCCTCTTTCTTCTTCTTACCATTTGCATCTCTCTCTCTTCCTTATTTATTATTATTTTCTATCAATATTATAATATATTTAATTATATTATATAATTGTATTTATTTTGTACATATGTAATGTGAGTGTATTAACTGCTAATATATATATATATATATATATATATGTTTGCTCTTCTAAAACCAATAGAAATATCCTACTATGCAAATTAATATCAAATGGCACCACATTTCATGATGATATAACTATAAATTTGTGGAATTTTTCATTTTTTTCTCAAGATTCGCCTTTTTAATATATTCTTCAAATAACAATTACCCGAAATATTTTTGCCATTCTCCAGTCACTATTACCGATAACTAGTCCGAGCAGGAAAATTAATTCGAAATCCTAGACTAAAATGCAAATCTAAATAATTCTTTTTATTTTCAATTGAATTGACTAAGGCATTGATGTTAGTGAATTGCTTAAAGAAGAATTTTAAATGAAAATGCTCCAAAGATCACTTAATGTTTTAACCATAATTAAATTGCAAATGCACTCTCTTTTACTGGCTTTGTTTACCACTAGCCTTCCAATCTTTCAAAATGAACCTTTAAATTTTGTACATTTGAAAATGATACTTTTAGACCCTATTTCATTATCATGTCTTTAGATAAAACAATAAATAAAAGTAAATAAAATTAAGAGAAAAATGGTTGTAGGAACTTGAAAGCACCCTTTTTTTTTTAAATTTTGAGATTTAAATACTCAATTTCAAAAATAAAATTGTCATAGCTTATAGGTATGGATACTAGTTTTTCAATGAGATGAAAAATATACAAATCTCCACTCCTCCAAGTTATAACATAGCTGGAAAAAACAACACAAAAAAAAACCTCAATTTTAAAGGTAAACGATTGAGCACACATAAAATAGATATAAGAAGGTATATTTACACTTTTACCCCTTTTTAATAGATTTTACTAACAACTACTATTTATTTCGCAATAAGCCAGTGGTTCAGAAGCAATACCTATGAGGTCGACAGGTGTAAGGGCTTCAGTTTCCGTCGTCTCTTTCCTTCACTTACAAATCTTGATAATTTGAAAATGTTGTATGCTGATGCAAACGCTAGACAAGTAAAATCATTAGGCAACAAAGAAAAAGAGTATAAGGAAAGAAGGAAAAAACTCACAATAATTATATGAAAACCTTAATGAACCAATAAGGTTATAAATGAACCAAGCCAAATTGAGCCAAACCTAGCTCTTGAAAGCTTTAACTCTGCTCGTTTTAAAAATTATTAAGCTCAAATCGAACTAAGCCTTTCTTGAGTATGAAAATTAAAGGCTTAAGACTCATTAAGGATTCTAAAAGTTAAGCTTAGCTAGTTTAGATAAATAAGCTCAAACTCTACTCATTTAGATAAATGAGTTGAATCTTATGTATGTAAATGAACTCAAGCTCATATATCTAAAGAAGCCTATAAAAGAGCTCAAACTGGTACATCTAAACAAGCCTATAAATGAGCTCAAGCTTGCATATCTAAATGAGCATAAACTTGAGCTCTCAACCTTGTTTATCTAAACAATCCTGAGCTTAAGCTTATTTAGATTAATTAGTCTAAATGAATTCTAACTTACACTCAAACTCGAGCTCATTTAGATAAAAGAGCCTAAAAGAGCTCAAGTTTAAATTTATACTAATTTTATACTTATATCCTCGTATTTTCTATATTAGAGACTATATCTAATATTCTTATGAGGTAATAGATTATGTAGAAGCATGTTGCTATCAACCTAATAGCACAACATCATAATTATAGATAAGCTAATTATGACTATTGCTCTTACATGAAATCATTAAACAAAATATATCAATCAAAATGCAAATTTTACATTTCATAATTAATCATTATCAATGACACTTATTGACCAATTTGTAATATGTGTATGTTATATGAAACTTTGATTTATGCATGATCAAACAATTATAAACATAAAGTATAAAGTACAAAACTATTACGCGATGACATATAAGTATAAAATTAGTATAATTACACAATTATGAAAATATATGAGATTAAAAATATATGAATAGAAAAACATACACTATAGTATAAAACTATTAAAATATAATTAATATAAGTAAAAATGAAAACCATTACATTAGCCGACTCATTAACAGCATAAATGAGCCTACTAATAAGCTAGCTCATTAACAATTTAAAAAAGCCTACTCTCAAGCCTAAATTTAAAGATCGAGCTTGCCTTATTTAATTAAACAAGCCTTATTTGAGCTTAAGCTCTGCTTATTTATTAACTTGCGAGCAACTCAGCTCATTTGAAGCCTTAGAACCTCATGGGACAAACCATAAAAATTCACTATGATCCTTTTATTTTTCTTTTTTTGTTTTGGCCAAAGGAAGTTTTATTAACAAAGAAAAGTCTAACTAATGGGAGTAGGGAAATTTGATCCCTAAAATCTATTCACATGTCCTTTTTACCCCCAAGAAACATCTAAGTCAATATTAAGGTTGAGTAAGTAACCATATTGCGCAAGTAACCATATCGCGCAAGATACCTACTCATATCCTACTCAACTAGGTAGATTTTGGTTGCATACTAAAAGTCATAGTATAGGTTCTAAATAGTAATTTTTCAGAAAATGCTCCCACAGTGTAAGGTACATGTATAATATCTTTGTCGCCTATACCACCGTACTCTCATATATATAGAGTATAGATTTTAAGGTACCCTATAACACACTATAAAATTTATCAAATAATATAATCCTTATCAATGAATGAAAAATAGCCTTATATTTTATTTTAGTTAAGAAAATAATAAAACATTATATTATATTTATGTTAAAAGAAAATAGCTTAAGCTTAACCACAAATCTAAAGCTCAAAGATATACTAGTAACCCCATTATACCCAATCCCATATAATAGATTGCTTAATTGGGTATGTTCGAACAAGTATTAAAGATCATATGGTAGATCCATGGTACAATTTTAAGGAACCTACTCTCATAGGGTATGGTGCAAGTACAACATTTCCATACCTTATAGACTTATATAAGTTCTATGCTAGCTTATACCTACCATGTAAAAATTATTAAATAATAATGAATGAATGAATGCAAAACAATATTATATTTTTATTTTAGATTCTAAGTTCTAAAATGAAAATAAAAAAAAAAAAGAATCCTATAAATTATAGTTCAAAACCATCATTCAAAAGAAACCTTGAACCTAAAGCACTTAAATTTTCTGCCTCTCCCTTATCTCAATTAAATGATTCTATTTTTCACCTCTCTTTTCCATTTCTTCTCATTACTAACCTTACATTTACTATTATTTCTTGTCCCTCTTACTCATTTCTTCCTCATTACTAACTTTTTTTTTTTTCTTATCACTAAAAGAAAGGTATGCACACAAACTTCTCATAAGTATCCTCTATATTTTGATTCAATTCCCTTATAGATCAAAACTTTGAATATACACATTTTCGGTACATTCTTTTTTTTATTTTACAGGTACTACAAGGTATTTTGTAGGTTTTGTAGGGTGTAGGTTCTAAGGTGGTTTCAATGAGTCCTAAGGTAGATTCTAATTGAAAAATTTGAGAACTTGTTTCTATAAGGTAAGGTATGTATAGTGCAGTATACCTTACCCACTATGTACTTGCTTACTCTTGATTAGTATATGCATTGAGTTTTCTATTTATTAGAAAAAAAAAAAAAAACTAAGGAGAACATAAGATTTTAAATCTTAAACTGCTTTAATAATAGGCTTTGATTTCCTTAATGGACACCCTTTCTTGATGAGAAGGGAGATAATATCCAATTTAATGTGCCTCCAACTCTTTTCTTACCCATATAGCCTCCTTAATTGCTAAAGCTTCAATAAGTTCAATATCAAGGAGTTTTGTTGATTAAGATATGACTGCTAAAAGATCACTTAGAGAATTACATGCTACCACTCCCAAGTGAACCTTCTTCTCTTAGATTACAATTGCTTTATCATAACTCAACTTTGCAATTCTACTTCCTAAACAACATTATATGTATTCTTCGCTGGTTATTTGTCCTTTAATTTAAATTGCACTTTCATAATTGTATGTACTCATATGTACCCATGAATACTCTTTCAATCATTGATCTTAGGTCTAGACTCTTCGAATAAAATACAAACTCATTTATATGCTTCCATAAAAAATAAATAATCCAACGAACCTATTTTATTCAACAACTCCTTATTCATTTTCATCAAGTCTTCAAATGGTAGTATCACCCCAATCACCAAGCCTATCTTTAGGAATGGCATTATAACATAAGCCCAAAACTTCAAAATTGTAAAATTTAGAAGCAATCAAGTAATATATGTTCTAGCAATTCTCTATACATGGTTTTTCATTAATATGTCAAATGTTTAAGTAAACATTGACTTTATCTCATGTATAAAATTTTACTGCAAATCTATACAAAGTCCTTAAGATAATTAGGTGCAAATATATACATCCAATAAGGAAAAATAGGAAACAAACTAAGGTAGGTTTAAAAACCTTAGTTAACTAATATTAAGTAGGCATTCAACTTCTTCATCAATTTAACCATTAACTACCTGCTCATACTCTAATGGGCCATATCTTACTGCCATTGGCCAACCTCTAGCTCTTGCTAACCGATCATGGCTTTACTTAACTAGGTCATACTTCCAATCACTTGAAACTCAAAATTTTAATTTAACATTGAATTCCAAAAGCTTTAATGTGTACTAGCAGATCATGTACCTACATTAAGAGTATAAAAAGAAATATATGTGAAATTATTTTCTAAATGATAGACTACAATATAATTGTCTAAAGAATTCCCAATACTTACAATCCTATATAAATTATAACCATTATATAGAAAACCAAATACATTTTTCATAGATAATTTTATAGATAATTTATTTACTCAAGTATTTAACATTTTTGAAATTTCATGATGTGATGCTGTATCTTTTATATTTATTTATTATCTTTGACTGTAAAAAATAAAAAAATCTAAAAAGAATTAACTATTTCTATAATAAAGAATATTGCTAAAAATTTTAATCAAGTTATGATTATTCCTTTCATCTTTCATTTCATACAATTATTCGTTCACTTAATAGGAATTTTAGCTAATCTTATATGCATTCAATATATATGGATTTAGAAGATTTGATGGCTGAGGTTATGAAAGGAAATACTTTCTTTAAGGACAATTTGATAAGATGGTGAAGCATAAATTAGAAAACTTGATTGCTCATTTGTTAACAATAAGCAATATATGCTTTAAATAAATACAAAAATTTGAGATTTATGAAAACATATTTGTGCTTCATGGAGCTATATCTATTAATTAATATATAATATATCAAAATTTAACAACATCAATACTTTTAAAAATGACATGCACATTTTATTTCTTTTACTTTTAATAAAAAAAAATGAACCAAATCAACATATGTAAATAATAAGCAATGTAACTTACATAGATCACGCTGTATTATAGTGCTAGGACCAATCATCATATGATCGATTATTCTAGTGGCATGAGTAACCTATTTGGAATTAAATGTAATTCTAAGTTTTTGCTTATTCAATCTAATTTCATTTGCTTTTGACTACCATTTCCTTTTGGGATTAGATTTGTAAATATCTTTCCATCTATAAAAATCCATTAGTACCATGTATTAATTATGAGAAGTATCTATAAATCACTTGAATTACTCGTAAGTGTAGAATAGGTTATAAAATTATCACTATGGCAACACGTCATCAATTTGGTCTTTTCTCCTCACTGAACTTGGTGGATATGATCACATCTTGTTATCTTCTATTACATTATTTGCTAACTGTATATTTGTTTCTTTCATTTGATATTGCATAGTCTTTTGTTACATGATTTATGCAATTTACCCTATAAAACTACTCATAAAATAAATTTTTTATCTTTAGAATTATATAGTGGTTTCTTTTAGCATTCAAATTCCCATAGTAAGAAAAAAGTGAAGCAAACCACATATATATATATATATATATATATATGTGTGTGTGTGTGTGTGTGTGTGTGTGTGTGCGCGCATGTGTGTGTAGAGAGAGAGAGAGAGAGTCCAAGTGTTATTAGTGCTATGAAGATGGGGTGGGATGGTTAATACATAGCTAAATAATTGCAATTTCCCATTTTGAGTAAAAAAAGTAGGAGGAGTGAATTTAATATTATAGATATGTTAAATTGTCTAAGAAGTTCATTTAGAAATTTTTAAATATTGAATTTACATCTTATAAATGGACTCAGAGTAAAAGAGTTACTTTTGATAGACGGATAGAATTGTAAAATTATAATTAACAAAAAATAAAATATACAAAAGACACCAAACCGGTGCTTTTTGCTTTACTATTACATATATATATATATATTTATTTATTATCCATATGTGTATATGATAAGAAAATTAAATTAATGATTATGCATTTGCAAATTCTTTTTAAATTTTAGTTTTGATTCCTCTAAATTGTGTATAATTTACAAAATGTATCAAAATATACTTGTTAACTAAAGTAGATATCACCGTAAATTATTGAAGTTTTTTAATATATCTAAATTATATGTCGGTTTTATAAATATATTTTTTAGAAATATCTATTATTTTCTACTATCACAATTCACAATTTCTCAATGCAAACAATAAGTATGCAACTTAAAGGATTTCCTTCATTTAAGCAATTACCTAGAAAATTGTGTTCTAAACTATACAAATTATGAGATGTTAAAAACATTAGATTATCTATTAGTTATAATTGCACTAGCATTAACAAGTTATGATAATTCTTCATGCACATATATACTTGGAAATTTGATCAAAGTATCAAAATGGAAACATGAATGAATTATAGTAAGCTAGTCACAATGCAAGGTTGAAAAATGGAAATTAAAAAGTGTAAAGAAAATATGGAATGGTTACAATCATTTTTAGTATGAAAGGTGAATTAAGGTAATGGATATTTATAACCATAGTAAAATAATACTATTGTAAAATTATAAATAGTAGATGATACAAAATATTAATATTATTAAAGGATGATCTAGGTAAAAGTAAAAAGACAGCAAAAACCTCCCTCTTTTGCTCTAATAATATGTATATATATATATATATATACGTATATAAATATATAAAATATCCTAGGAGCATTACCTTACACTATACTATAATCTCCTTAAGGTCTTACATAAGAAGTAACTCTTCACACCAATGGGAACTCTCATTATGTAATGACCCAAACTCAAGATGTCACAAACCTTCCCGTATCCTTTAATGACACATTAACCATACAATTAACTATAAACTCCAAAAAATATTCCAATAGTAGTCTCCAATTAATTTTTTCTTTTCATAAATGTAAATTCCTTAAATAGGTCATAAGTTCTTCTAAATGTAATAGTTATTTTTCAAATAATAATTATTAAGTGACAAGATTAAAGTTCTGACATATCAAGGACAATCGTCTCTCTTCCCATCCCAAAAGGCAGTAACAAGCATCTTCATAACTTTAGTCATTTTGTGCATCAATGTTTCCTACATTTGAAAAATATAAGAAGCAAGTCAAAACTCAATACGTAACGTACAAACACGCGTTTGAGTAATCATACAAAATCATAGCCACATGTGCTTAAATGAAAGAAGGTAAAGCACACATATTAAGTTAATTATCTTTAAATTAGTTAAACACACGTTTCACAGTAGAGGTCCTCATAACCCCTATCATAACATGAACTAACCTAACATCCTAGAGGTAGACATTCCTCCTTGAGCCCTTCTACAACTTACGGTAAGCATGCCTCTTCAATCCCCTCCAATCCTACATTGGGCTTGCTACTATGGGTCTTGTCTAAACAACCAAGATCTACCCTAAATCATTTCCAAGTGAGACTCTACAAGGGACAATGCATCGCAAGAATCATCGGGATTACTCTCTAAAGATCTACTACTTTAAGCCCTCAAGCCAAGCCACACATAAGCAATAAGCAATATTAAAGCTAGATAAGTTATTAGTCCATTTAATATTTATATAAATATATAAGCTAGCCTACCAAGCATAGGCAACACACTAAGTGTCAAATACCTATAGTCTAATGAAAGAACTTGACTGATTCTAGCTTAGAAGAATAATATACAATAAAAAGAATAGTAAAAGTTGTTTTAGTAACAATCTACAACATATCATAGGTTTCTAAAGTTTTTAGACTATAACCTTAAGCCAAATTAATCTAAACTTAGGTTAAGAAGAAGAAATAAGACAATAGAAAGGACTATGATTGAGGTTCACAAACAAGAACCAACAATCTAGATCACGCCCTTCACTACAATTCCATACCTTAGTCATGTCCCTCTTTAAAACTTCATGGTTTTGGATCATAGCTATGTATCTTGACGGTGATCCCTTGGTCATAAATTTCTTAAATTTTTCACATTTTAAAAATTTACAAAAGGAACATAATCTAAGACCACACCCATGGTCCTAGTCATATTTGTGCCCTACAATTCTTTTTCTCTCCATTCTCTAAGAACAACACTCCCCAACCTTAGATTCTACCTCCAATCAAAAACTTAACCTACAACACCACAATTTCCTTCTTCAAAACAAAAATTCTTGCCTCTACAACATCTCATAACAATCAAATTTAATAAATTAACAAAAGGATTAAGATTATGAGGGGAAGGACCTTAATGTTCGTGGAAACCTTAAAGAGAGAGATCCTTTGCAACCTTCTAATCTAATCCATCATTTAACACCTTAAAAATCAAAATTAGGTTTTTAGTTTTAATGATACACTTCACTATAACATCAAATCACTTATTGTTAGTAATTCTAGGGTTGCAACTAGCCTCACATGTTAAGTCCTCTACCAAAGCCTTCTTCTTGCACTACTAATAAGAGTCATAATTAAATTTGGGATTTAACAAACCAATAGAGCCTTAAGGGTCTATGTCTTACCTTTAGGATTCGCAAGTTTGCTATGAGAGAGTCTTGTTCTGTAACACAATGAGAGACTAATGAGCCTCTTGAGAAGAAAGGCTTTTTAAAGCTAGGTTAAGGTTTCAAACCCTAACCTTTTATAATTCCTCTTATGCCCTCCACTTAAATTATTAATTTACAATTCTACCCTATCTTTCATTGAATGACTTTCCTTCATTTTATTTTATACTTGACTTGAATTTTCAAGGTGTTATACGTTATTAGTACGATAATAACCATTAGACTTAATTAGTTAGTTACACTACTACTACTAAGAATGATACTCTTATTTTGATTTCTCCTACATGGACCTAAAACAAATGAACTATATATCATTTATTATTTCAAAAAGAAAAGGCAATGATTAGGTGAAAAGGCTCAATAATTGTACTAGCTTTATAAGATTAATATATATGAGTAGTTTAACACTAAAGCCTCTCTCTTCTACCTATAAAGATTTTGTTTACTCAAAACAAAACAAAAGATGATTGTTCAAAATTTGACCACTATCATAGTGTTTCTTCGATTGTATGTACTCATATTAATATGAAATTTGTGTTCTCAATATAAAATATAGTGAAATAGTTATCATCACTATTATACCAAAAGAAGGTTGAATAGGAAAGGACAATGGATTTGAGATAGAGCTAAAGTATAAAACATGCACTCAAGTAACTTTTAATATTTATTGTCTATGTGTTGAATATTATGATCCAATTTACTAGTCCCTATTTAATATTAGATAAGAAGTCTAAATTTTAATATTTTTAAGTCTGATTACTCCTTTTACAAAAAGAAAAATCTATGCAAATTGATAACTCTGATTGTAAACATATTTCATATGGTGATTTTATAGCATTTCCCGTACATTTTTGGTTTTCTTTAAAGAAAATGATATTTAATTGAGTAAAATGTTGATTTCAGGGTTTAAACGCGTTCTAGGCTCGAAAACGAAGAAAACGAATCAAGTTTCACTCAATTCCGAGTTCAAACGAAGAAGTTATGAAATTTTGAAGTTGTGTAGAAATTTTGCCTTTGTGCAGAAAGTTACACGACCTGGAGACACGGCCATGTCCCAGGTCGTGTCTGGTGACAAAAATAAAATCCGTGTAATATACATATATAAGGAGATCTTAGGGTTCAAAAGAAAGAGAGAGACATTACAGAAAAGGAGAGACAAGAGACGAGAGGAGACTTGAGGAGAACATCAATCAAGAAGTAAGAACGACATCGATTTCAAGATTAGAGATTGTTCATCAAATCAAGAGGGGTTTTCATGCTTTATTTTACGTTTTTGATGGAACTCGTTTTTAGATTCGTTATGATAGCTTAGAATTCCAGTATTTAGGATTATGGAACCTAGGGTTTCATGTAACCCTTGGATTGAATTATAATTTCAAGAAAGTTTCTATCTTTTCTTGATTCAATTATGTCGTTTAGTTATGGATTGATAATTCTAGAGTATCAATATATGATATTATGCATGTTGATTGAGAAATTGCATGTGTAATTAGATCTAAGCATAATTGAAGAGAATTACATGTATACTTAGAGATAAGATACATGTTTCTTCCGAAAAGTTGATTGTTTGTGTGGGAATTCATTATACATTAATGCAATTCTAAGTTATATTACTAAGTGAAGAGATTCCGGTAAATAATTTAGGATTAAGGTTAATATACTTGAGAAAGATATTAGCTTTAATTGTGAATCCCTCCGGTCAAGAATTATAAAAACTGAATTGAATATATTTTAAAAGGTTACATGTTAAACACTAGGGGAAATAATTCCTAAATACATTATTGCATACTTGAAGTCATTTGTAGTTTTATTTCTTTCTAATTTGCGTAATTAAGTCTCGTAAGTAGTTTAGTTGTTAATTTCAGTATTTTTAATTCATTCAACTCATCATAATTTTCCGGTTAGATAATAAAGCTAAAGTTAATATTAGTACTCAAAATCTCTGAGGGATCGACTCGGACTCATATCCGCTATATTAAAATTGATAAATGCGCTTGCCTCGTATCAAGTTTTTGGCGCCGTTGTCGGGGATTTTTGATATTAAGAATGCTAGTTGCTTTATTACTTTAACCATTTTTTCTTTATTTTTTTTTTTTTGTTTTCATTGTTTATTTTTATTATCTAGAGCTGCAATTGATTTTATATTTCTTGTCTTTGTAGTGCATGACCCGCAATAATCCAGAAGATTTGGTAGAACTCGATCCTGAAATTGAGAGAACTGCCCTTCAAAATTTGAGATCGCGACCTAGACAAATTGTAGCGACCATAGACGACGATTCAATCGTTGAAATCAAGGAAGAAGGTCAAGAAGCCAACACTCAATTCATCGAGCAAGAAGATCCACCATACATGGCTAACAACGGGAATGAAGCAAATCAGACCATGTCCGATTATTCAAGACCTACACTTATTGGAGCTGACTCCAGTATTTCAAGGCCAACCGTCGCGGCTAATAACTTCCAAATTGCACCTAACATCATACAAATGGTGCAACAATATGTTCAGTTTGATGGTCTCCAAGACGAAGATCCTAATGCCCACATCTCTAGTTTTCTAGAGATTTGTGATACGTTCAAAATCAACGGAGCCACGGATGATGCCATTCGACTGCGACTATTCCCTTTCTCCTTGAGGGGAAGAGCAAAACAGTGGTTGAACTCCCTACCAAGAAATTCAATCTCAACTTGGAATGAATTGGTAGAGAAATTTTTGGAGAAATATTTCCCACCTGCAAAAACCGCTAAACTTCGGAATGATATTTCGTGTTTTGCTCAATTGGAAGCGGAGACGCTTTATGACACTTGGGAGCGGTTCAAGGACTTGCTTAGGAGATGCCCACATCATGGCCTCCTACTATGGATACAGATTCAGACCTTCTACAATGGTCTCAATCTATCCACTAGACAGATGATTAATGCATCCGCAGGAGGCACTTTGAACACTAAGACACCTGAGCAAGCCCAAAATTTAATTGAAGGAATAGCGATGAACAACTATCAGTGGGAAAGCACTAGAGCCAAGCAAAAGGCCATGGGAGTTTATGATGTGGACTTGACCACTGCTCTGGCAGCCAAGGTGGACTTATTGAGTAAAAAGATTGATGCACTCTCTATTAGCCCTCAACAAGTGCAATCGGATGTAAGTGATTTTGGTATGCAGGGGTATGGAACACAAGAACAACTGGAACAGGCGGATTATCTAGGAAATCCACCTAAGCAAAAAAATAACCCCTATAGCAACACTTACAATCCAGGATGGAGGAATCACCCCAATTTCTCTTGGGGAAACCAAAACCAAAACCAAGGCCAGCAGAAGACCAACTTTGGCCCACTTGGGTTTCAACGACCATTCCCACCTCCTCTCCCTCAAGAAAAGAAGCCCAGTGTGGAAGAACTTCTCACAAAATACATTCAAGGCAATGAGGCTCGCTTATCCAACATTGAATCCTCGCTGAGAAATCAAGAGGCTTCAAATCGCAATCTCGAGAACCAAATTGGTCAACTTGCGAAGCTAATCTCTGAAAGACCGCAGGGATCACTACCTGGAAATACAGAACCCAATCCAAAGGAACATGTTAAGGCAGTAACACTTCGGAATGGGAAGGAGTTGCATGCTGAGAGGAAGGTTAGCGAAGAGACTAGCAAGAGCAAGGAAGGGACGAAAGCAACAGAAGATGTAGAGTCATCAAAGGTGAAAGAATACCAACCACCAATCCCATATCCCCAAAGACTCGAGAAAGATCGCAATGACCAACAATTCAGTAAGTTCCTTGACCTCTTTAAACAATTGCATATTAACTTACCTCTTGTTGATGCCTTGTCACAGATGCCGAAGTACGCTAAGTTCTTGAAAGATTTGCTATCCAACAAGAGGAAGCTTGAGGAGCTTTCTACAGTCATCTTGGATGAAAAGTGTTCAGCGATTGTGCAAAACAAGTTGCCCAAAAAGCTAAAAGACCCAAGAAGTTTTACCATTCCTTGTCATATTGGTGATCTGTTAATTGACAAAGCATTAGCTGATTTGGGTGCTAGCATCAATTTAATGCCTTACAAATTTTTCAAGAAACTAGGATTAGGAGAACTTAAGCCTACACGCATGAGTTTGCAATTAGCTGATAGATCTGTGAAGTATCTTAGAGGCATATTTGAGGTTGTATTAGTCCGAGTGGGTAAATTCATTTTTCCAGTTGATTTTGTGATACTGGATATGGATGACGATTTTGAGTTACCCCTTATCCTAGGAAGACCATTCTTAACTACCGCCAGGGCTATCATTGATGTTAGTGGTGGCAAGCTCATTCTTCGAGTAGGAGATGAAGAGATCACGTGTAAAATTTCAGAGGCTATGAAAAAATCTATCGATCAGGATGATACTTGCTACCTTCTTGATGTTACTGACACTTTTGTTTCGAGTTATATGCAGGAAGTTCTTCTTAAAGATCCGTTGGAGAGTTGCTTGCACAGGAAACTTCAATTGAACGAGCTTGAGGAATGGCGAGCGAATGCATATGAGAACTCCAAATTATACAAAGAAAGGGCCAAAAAGTATCATGATCAGCGTATTAAACAAGGTCGACAATTTAAAGAAGGTGATCATGTCCTTTGTACAATTCTCGCCTGCGTTTATTCCCAGGTAAGTTAAAATCCAGGTGGTCTGGGCCATTTACAATTACACGAGTTTTCCCGTATGGGACTGTTGAAGTTACACACCCAGAGAAGGGCACATTTAAGGTAAATGGACAACGGTTGAAATTATACTTGAGTGGAAACTTGGAGCATATTGGCCGGGAGGAGTTTTATCTCCATCCGACAGAACTAACGTAAGGAGACGTATCCCGTCGAGTTATCGACGTTAACTAAAGCGCTTCTTGGGAGGCAACCTATGTCTAATTCTGCTTATGTTTTAGTTCTTTAATTTTTCTTCATTTTATTTTCCGTTTTATCTCACTTTGCTTTGCTTCATATATTTTCTTTCAATTTTTAGTCATAGTCTTTTCCTTCTTAATTTTAATTTTTCCTTTTCTCTTTAGTTATATTATTTCTAAGTTCCTTTTTCTCGATTAAAAAAAAAAAAAAAAAATTTGTTACACGGGCGAGGGACACGGTCGTGTCCTAGCCCGTGTCCATCCAGACGATCAAAAATGTCCACCCACAGAAAGTTACACAGGCATGGGATACGATCGTGTCCCCGGCCCGTGTCCGCCCAGACTTTGATCCTCGCCATGAGCACAAAAAGTTACACGGGCGAGGGACACGGTCGTGTCCCCAGCCCGTGTGCACCCAGAATTTTCACCAGTGAACAGTAAGTTACACGGGCGTGGGACACGGTCGTGTCCCCAACCCGTATGCGTTCAGACACTACCTGAGAACAGAAAGTTACACGGGCGTGGGATACGGTCGTGTCCCAGCCCGTGTCTGTCCAGTTTTCATACACGAGTACAGATTGTTACACGGGCAAGGGATACGGTTGTGTCCCAGCCCGTGTCCGTCCAGGTAACACACGACATGCACAGAATGTTACACGGGCGTGGGACACGGTCGTGTCCCAGCCCGTGTCGACCCAAATAACACGGTTTTCACACACGACCGGTTTATTTAAATTACACACCCTCTCACACTCTCACAATCACACATATCCCTCTTACATTTGCTCTCATTCTCCCTCTTCTCTCTACAATTCCTACATTCTACACTTTAATCCAAGTAAGTCTTTATCCTTAATTCTCCTTTCTCTTCCTTATTCTGCAGCAATTGGGTTATGTGTTCTGCCTTTTATGCCTATTGTTTTTGCCCTGCTGCTTTCTTTTGATTTTTCATCCATGACTATGCATCATTGCTTTTAATTCTTGATCTTATATGTTATCATGCTTCCTCATCTAATTAGATTTCATTATTGCTGATCTTATATGGCTCATGACTATGCATCATTAGTTTATTTACTGTCATTCTCCATTCATGCTTGTTAGGGTTAGCAATGGGCGATCATTATTCTGGGTCATTTCGCGTCTCTTATATGTATAGACGCTTGTTTTTCCTTGTTAATTAGTGTGTAGTGGAATTCGCTGGAAGTATTTTCCACTCATTTCTTTTCCACCACCTCATTTTCTCGCTGCACTCTATATGTTCGATGAAATGCCCCAATGAGCATTCCTTTCACAATCTCACCCATTGTTATTCCTGTTTTTCTGTTGCTTCAAACTATGTGCAATATGGATGCCCGTGTTTGATTTGGCTTGTTGTCTCTTTTCAGGTATTCCAATGGCTAATCGATCTAAGCTTTCCGTTCGCCGGAAATCTAAATTTGCAGCATCCTCTTCGTCACAAGCCGGCGCAATTGTTGAGCCATTGGCGACTCTTCCTCCTATGGAGCACCCAATGCTCCAATTTAAGGAGGACTATCAAGTACAACGCTACCAATTGCTTCAGTCTAAGCCTTTTAACGAGACCCTTCGGTTGGATTGGGATGTTCTCGCTCAACTAAAGCTCACCACCGAGATGAAGGCGCTCTTGGATGGTACCGTTTGGGAGCGCCTCTTATCCTTTGAAGCTCCAGTTTATAAAGAGCTGACCCTGGAATTTCTGTGCACTTATAAGCTAGATAAAGACAATGCTACTCGCATGGGTCCAAATCGCCAATTACACTTTACCTTGAGTGGCCATCCATTCCACATGTCCATCGCTCAACTGGGCCGCTATCTTGGTTTATATGCAGACAGATATACTCGGACGGAAGAATTCCAAAGTCTCTCGTGTCGGTTTCCTCGTAGCGTCACGGCAGGGTCATTTTGGAATGAGATCACGGTTGGCGATGCCTATGATCCTGCCAGGAGTAAGGCCTCTCAATTAGTCCGGCCTGAATACCGAGTTCTTCATTGGCTCTTCTCCCATACATTGGCTGGTAGAGGCCTTAGCACCGGGGTGGTGTCTAACAAGGATTACCTCTATCTTTACAGTGTCATCCATAAGCACCCCATCAATCTAGCCATTGAAATCGCCGAACTCTTCAACCATCAAGCCACCACTACTCGGAAGAAAGGGCATATTTGCTGTGGCCCTTATATTACATTACTAGTGCAAGCTATGAGAACTAAGGTTGTTGCTTGGCCCTCACTGACTTTCATTAGCCAAGTCACTCCTATGCGCCTCAATTCCTTTCGCCTCATGAACCTCCTACCATCAAGAAGTCAAGGTCGACGCTCTCGCAGCAGCACATCTCGGGGCCAAACGTCTTCAACCAACTTAGACGATAAATTTGATTTGTTGCTGTCTGAAGTTCGTTATATACGAGAGAGTATGGATAAACTTCATCTCCGACAGGACAGAATGGAAGAATTTCTCAAAATGAAAGCGTCGACTACTACTGAAGAGGCGAGTGAGGAAAAGGATGAGGAAGATTCGAGTAGTGAGGAAGAGGCTGATGAGGAGGGTGAAGACGAGGAGGCTGGAGAAAGTGAGGAGGATGATGAGAATGATGAGGAGGGTGATGACAATGATGATGCTACTATGGCTGAGGCATCATTTGATGAGGAGGCTGAGGAGACGGATTCTGATCACTCTTCTTAGTTTCACATTTTTTGTGTTTTCTTTTATTGATCAAGACTTATGAACTCCGTTATATATAATGATGCTGCTTCTTCATTTTGCACTTCTTTTCGACTGCTAGGGAAGTATTAGTTTCTTTTTATTACATATGTTTCCTTTTTCCTGTGCTGTTTTTTTTTTTCTTCCTGCTATGATTTTCTGTGGTACATTAGGGACAATGTACATTTTTAAGTGTGGGGAAGGGATATATATGATTTTGTTACTGTTTAGGAAACCAATTATTCATATTTGACCCAATTACTTTTTAAGTTAACTTGCAATTGGTGAGTAACTGGTATTGAGCCAAATCAACTATGTCATGTTGATCTTTATTGACCTTATGATACTTTACTAAAATTGATTAGTCAAATTTTTAGAAGGTAATGTTACGAGTTATTTAGCTTAGGATTTTAAAACTTGAGATTGGAGCAACATCACTAGTTGAGAGTTAGTCATGGTTATTTTTAAATTTACTTTTGTGTATACCTTTTTCTTAGAAATTTTTAAGAGTCCTATAATTTTTAGCAAACAAACAAATGAAATTCTTCTTTTGAGAAACCCCTGAAAAATCATAATGATTGGAGGTCAAAAGTAATAATAAGTATATGAATAGAAAAAATTGGTAAGGATTTGTCTTGGTCCGTCAGAAGAGCGAGATTGAGCCCCAATGCCAATTCAAATGAAAAAATTGATATGGATCGGCCTTGGTCCGTCAGAAGAGCAAGGTTCTTTCCCGCTATCAATATAAAAAAATAAGTTGGTATGGATCGGTCTTGGTCCGTTAGAAGAGCGAGATTCTTTCCCGCTACCAACACAATTGTGCTCAAATAAGGTAAATTCAAAAGACCTCTCAACAAAAGTATGAACTAGGGGGATGATCAGAGGAAGAGTGGATGTAAAATGTGTTTGTTTTAGATTATGGTGCTTGGTGAGATGGAAGAGAGAATTGTATACATTTTAGTCGAATGGATAAAATTTTTATGACTCTTTCTCAGTTGGCGGATGTTAAATCTAATTTTTAGTTTGAGAATCCTTGGTTAAATGGTTCGGGTAAACTTTGATTTTCATAAATTAACTAGTGAATTCTAGTATTAAGTATTGTTGGAGCATTTGAATATGGTCAGATGAAATTGGTTGACTTTATTATTGCAAGTTAGTTGAGAATGATTTTCTTACCTTTCTTCAGGTCAAGTGTATTCTTTCACCGGTTTCTTAAACAGTGATAAATTTTCTTTAGTGTTTCTTGTCCTGAAAGTTTTTTTTTTATTTATTTGCTTGAGGACAAGCAAATGCTCAAGTGTGGGGAAATTTGATAACTCTGATTGTAAACATATTTCATATGGTGATTTTATAGCATTTCCCGTACATTTTTGGTTTTCTTTAAAGAAAATGATACTTAATTGAGTAAAATGTTGATTTCAGGGTTTAAACGCGTTCTAGGCTCGAAAACGAATCAAGTTTCACTCAATTCCGAGTTCAAACGAAGAAGTTATGAAATTTTGAAGTTGTGCAGAAATTTTGCCTTTGTGCAGAAAGTTACACAACCTGGAGACACGGCCATGTCCCAGGCCGTGTCTGGTGACAAAAATAAAATCCGTGTAATACACATATATAAGGAGATCTTAGGGTTCAAAAGAAAGAGAGAGACATTACAGAAAAGGAGAGACAAGAGACGAGAGGAGACTTGAGGAGAACATCAATCAAGAAGCAAGAACGACATCGATTTCAAGATTAGAGATTGTTCATCAAATCAAGAGGGGTTTTCATGCTTTATTTTACGTTTTTGATGGAACTCGTTTTTAGATTCGTTATGATAGCTTAGAATTCCAGTATTTAGGATTATGGAACCTAGGGTTTCATGTAACCCTTGGATTGAATTATAATTTCAAGAAAGTTTCTATCTTTTCTTGATTCAATTATGTCGTTTAGTTATGGATTGATAATTCTAGAGTATCAATATATGATATTATGCATGTTGATTGAGAAATTGCATGTGTAATTAGATCTAAGCATAATTGAAGAGAATTACATGTATACTTAGAGATAAGATACATGTTTCTTCCGGAAAGTTGATTGTTTGTGTGGGAATTCATTATACATTAATGCAATTCTAAGTTATATTACTAGGTAAAGAGATTCCGGTAAATAATTTAGAATTAGGGTTAATATGCTTGAGAAATATATTAGCTTTAATTGTGAATCCCTCCGATCAAGAATTATAGAAACTGAATTGAATATATTTTAAAAGGTTACATGTTAAACACTAGGGGAAATAATTCCTAAATACATTATTGCATACTTAAAGTCGTTTGTAGTTTTATTGCTTTCTAATTTACGTAATTAAGTCTCATAAGTAGTTTAGTTGTTAATTTCGGTATTTTTAATTTATTCAACTCATCATAATTTTTCGGTTAGATAATAAAGCTAAAGTTAATATTAGTACTCAAAATCTCTAAGGGATCGACTCGGACTCATATCCGCTATATTAAAATTGATAGGTGCGCTTGCCTCGTATCACAAATATATTGAAGTTTCCCTTTTAACCCTTCATAAGTGTATTAATGATTTCTAAAATATTTTTGAAAGCTTTACTAACACATATTTCAAGTTGTTAGTAAATGTGGAAAAGATTTACTTGCGATTCCAAAGTTGAAAAGGACAATTTCCATCCTTTCATATTATAAAACGTTTTCCTTTTCAATTGTATTAGATACATCTTTCTTTTTGTTAATTATATATGACGATGATGCTATTTATTGAGCATTAATAAGTCCAATTAATAATGTAGTGATATAGTAATTATATAAAGTAAGAGAAAAAAAAGATCAATTTGCTTTATGTAGAAAGTTGAAAAAAATAAAATAATATATAATATGATGATATATATGTGTGCATGTATGTGTGTGTAGCATATGTTTATGAGTATATGCATGTATGTCAAATTTGTATTAAGCTAAGTCTACTGTTCATTTGATGTTGACTTTTTTTGCTACATTATAACATCTAAGGAGTCCAATTCATAATTAAGATGTGACTTAGAGAGATTTGACTTGATAGGTTAGAAAGAGAAATCACCTAACTGGTCTATTTGCTATCAATCTCTCTTAGGTAGGCTTACTTACTCAATAAGATAAGATACTAAATATGAGTCTATAATAAGCTCATCAAGAAAACCCTAAAATAAAAAAGATTAATATTATCTATCAATCATCAGTCGGATCTAATAAATGTTAACAAAGGTATTGCAAATTTCTATTAATTGTGTTTCTTGAAGATTATTTTATATTCATGGGGTTTTGACAAAAACATTAGATGCTTTAATGTTGGAGCTAGCATGATAGGTTAACAAAAGTGATGTTATGTCGGACATAAAGGACATGTAGTTAATCACTCATATAACCCATGTCGATCATGCTATAGGTAAGTCAACTACACTAGGTGCCTAGTTGATAGTTGACTGTCTTTACATAGATTTGATTGACTATATAGCTTTGTAGGTTGATAGAGTTGTTTGTTAAAAGTCTTCTTATTTGACCTATTTTTGTCCTAGTTAATCAGTTACATGAAAAATCCAATAAAAGATTGAGAATTTCAATCCTTTAACATAAACATTTTTTAATAGTTGATATTTTATTTTTGAATTGAAGAGTTGAACGTTATTTTAATTATTTCCAAAAAGTTAAGAAGATCCTAAGTATGTAGTTACTGTTTACTACTATACGTCTATATAGGCTAGCAAATGAAAGGAACTTAATGATATTTGACTAATAAATTATATTGTTGGTTGTGAGTACAACCATGTTAGGATTATTAAGAGAACAAGGGTATTGTAAAATAGTTGTTACGAGTTGCTAGCTATATTTTCCTACAATAGTAGCGATTAAGGTGATGTAATACTTATGTATTAAACCACTATATGCAGTTAGGTAGGTGGTTAATTGGTAAGTTACTATAATACAGGTTAGTCCTTTAGAAAGAAATTGTAACTAAGTCCAATTAGTGAATATAATGCCTTCATGAATAGTTGTATAATTACATTGATAATTGATACTAGTGATGAACCTAAGATGAGAAGACTAGTTGGTGTCAATGATGTAAAGTATGAGTTACTCTAAGTCTTAAGATATTGATTGTATGTTGGTTACTTCATGTAATTAAAGATAGATCGTACTATGAGTGTTGAATTTTTTATATAGCATTTATGTATCATGCATGCAGTGGTTATTGTACTTAGTGTTGTTTCTCACCAAGTTTTAAAACTTTTAAAATTTAGATATTGATAGTATGTAGGATGGATCATATGACTACATACGATATAACTTATACCATGGAAATGGATAAGACAATGGTAATTTCAATTTTGTAAATGGATAGAGATTTGATTTGGCTTGCAAGTTTATTTTTAGGCTTTAATCCTTTTTTCTACTCAGGAACCTAAAGTTGTTTATCTTCTATAAGAGTTAGTTATTTAATAACATATCTAATGTTATTTACTATTTCTATTAAGTAATTTATGTAATAAAGTATTTGTAGAAATTTTATTTTGTTTTTAGGCATCACATGCGGTAGAGCAATCATATCCCTTGGTTTGGAGGGTGATATAATGCCTTAACTTCAATGCATAGATAAATAGCCATTCGATAAGGAATATAAAATAAAATTAATATTATACATTTTTTACATAGTATACTTAGCTTTAAAGAATATATAAAGAATAAGAATATGAGAAAGATAAAACATCTATTTTACTTGTTTATCTACCCTAAACTATGAAAAACTTATACCCTTTTTTTTTTCTATCTTCTCTACACTAAAACTCCAATATTAGTATATTACCATCAATCTATGAAGTCAATTTCCTCATACATGCTTAGCCCCATACACGTTAAACTAAGATACAACCATTGACTACACTCCACTATCAAGCCCAAACATCACCAAACTAAGATATAGCCATCAAATCCATACAGGCCATTAAACATACCTTGGTTGTTAAACCAACATGCATTCGTTAAACTAATTAAATTATGTGGTGTATACAATACTGAGAAATTTTAAAAAGTATTTGTAAAATCCATCTCATGATCAATGTGTAACATGTATAATGTCAAAAGGAAATTATTTATAAGAAAAATTACCATGTTTTATAATGTAAGACCTTCTATTCTTAGGAATAGAGTTCAAATAAGATCTAAGACATATATTGCTTTATTAAAATAATATATTTCACTTATCACAAGGATACAAAGTGTTGTCTCCTCAATAGTATCCACATACACAATAGTTGAAACAAAGTCTAATTACTTTGTTATTAGGTAACTTAAATTAGATTTTTGAAACTTGGAAATTACTATTATTCCCTTCTTTCCTCTATTTATTCGGTGAATGGAACAAATTATGTATATCTTATATATTCTCTTCTTTCCTTGGTTATATCTACATAGAAGAGAGATAATTTTTTTCATTAAGAATGAAATAAGATCAAAACTTTTCAAACCTACATCCATATCTTATTTGAAGATAAGATTATAATTACATAAATATCCACTTGATGATTAAATTTTCTCTTGTTATTCCACTATTTTCTAGTAAATTAATTGTCCAATTAATTATAATTTTAATTCTTAAATAAGTAATAACAAATTTTAAAAAAATTCCACTAAAATTAGTTAACAAAATTTATTTCCGCCAACCATGCTATTGTGTGCAACATTTTAAGTTTTTATATATAAAGGTAATATCTTTGGACATAAACTAAGCTAATCATTAGATAATTATTAGTCATTTGATGTGATAGAGAGAGGTTATCAACCTTAACAACTATAAATTAATTATTGTGTAATTAAATCTTTTTATTAAATGATACTTAAGATTACACCATTGTATACCCGAATTCATGTTCAATCATTTAACTTAGTTTTTGAGATAATTTAAACTTAATAAATGATGGTGAATGTTATAAGCACCACCTAAAACATTAAGTATTTTTTCAATCTTACACTTAAAGTTTGAGATTTCTAAATACTATACCCAATTAAATTTTTAATTGTTAAATTTCATACCTAAAGTTTAAAGTTGCTAATTATTATATCTGCTTAAACTTTCACTTATCAAATATACTACCTAATCATCTTAAGAATGATAACCTGACAAATGTTCATTAGACAAATAGTATAATTATAAGCAATTAAAAGTGGCTTAGTAAATTGCCAAGTTTCATTAGATATAAAATATATTAACTTTAAACTTTAAATAGGTAGAAAATTGAAACTCCTAAATTTAAGTAATGATTTTAACATTGTTCCTGATAAATTATGTTATGACTTTCAATTTATGAGACACTCTTATTCCAACAAAGCAGTCGTGAATACCAATTCTCTAATCTAAAATGATGATAAGTTCTATTTGACTCATTATTATCCTTTCTATACTTTATGTCATACTTGATAACAATATAATTTACAACCTCAAATAAGAATTGCATCAAAGCTTGATGTTCCATATATAAGATATATATGAAGGTCTCATGTTTAATGATTATCCACACTTAATGACATTAAACATATTGCATCCTTTATTTATTGATCGTGCTTAGTGTACCCACTTGTATATCTTGCCCATAGTCTATAGAATAACATTAACCATGCAACATGTTCGTATAATATGTTCATTTTAGATATTATCCAACTAATTAGAGTTATACATATTAAGATGTCATGAAATCTCACTAAAACATGCTCTTATTTATCTATTAGACTTTCTGATAAATTATATACTAGTAGAAAAGTAAACAAGTACAATAAATTCTTGCCTTTTATTAATAATATTCTTAAATACATTAACATAAATCTTATATCCAAACCCTAAACTTTTCTCCTTTTGTAAATAACTACCTAAAGTTTAAAACTATCAATTTATTACTAACAAACTTTTTAAAGTCACTTATTGTGCCTAGACTAAGTAGTTAATTGCAAAAATAGGTAAAGTTCAAGTACAAATTGACATTTTTAAAATTTAAGCAATTGATTGTAAAAATGGAAAGTCAAGTATCAAATGTGATATTTACCCATATATTAATGTATGTCTTGGCATATTGTTAACAACTTACAACAAAGCCTGCATTCTCTTTTGAACCCACACTCATCATTAAATCAAGATGCAATTTATGAACCCATATTAATCTAAGGCTTATATATTTTTGGAAGAGAATATTTATCTTTAGTAAGGCTATAATAACAATTACTCACCAAAGCCAATAACAAGTGTCACCTTAGATCATTTGCTAATAGAGTTTCTAAGCTTCCTAAAACAGAATGGGTATTAAATCCTGGTATAACACAAGATACACCATCACATAAGACTACCTATTAAAAACTTAACTTAACCTGCTCATTCATCAAAAGAAAACTTTTTTTTTTTATGTGATAATGGGATTGTTACAATAGAGTTCAACTAGATTTTTAGTTCCAACTTATATGTATAGCTTAATATTTACATCAAAACATGAACCTTTTTTTTTTTCCAACATAGTAGGGGTTATGACTTAATACAATTACGGCCCAACAGTTACTAACTTCGAGTAACGCTCTCAAAATACATCTCCTCTAGTGTTAGGCTCTTCACGATGTTGCTAACCTGAAATAAAATATTTTATCCCCTCAACTATTGAAGTTAAGTAAAAGTGCATAATGAATAATACAATATTAACAATATCACAATTCAAACATTTTAATCATAACCAATATGTTCAACTTCACACATACATTAACCTAACCAGGTATTTATTGCCAATATTGCAATATGCTATGCTCATGTACGTAGTATGCATCAGTACCAACATCCTATGCTCTTCCAATATACTCATCCAGTTAGTTGATATACTCGGGCATATGGATATAACGTATAGGAATCTAGAGCCAACAAGGAGCTACTTGAGAATAAAACCAGCAACTTTGTTTTACTAAATTAAATTACATACTGTAGTCTACTAAATCAGATTATCAAAGTAGTTAGGTTGCTCAAGTAATAAGAACCTACATGCCTCCAAAAAGACTGAGCTCATAAAGCCATGGTTTTTCTTGATCACTTAGATGCCTCGTTTTGAAAATTCTGACCTATAAGCCTCTTTTTTATGCCATGCCATATCATGCTATGTAATAAAACCTCAAATATATCATTCAGCATAACTAGTCTTCAAGTTTTATTCAACCTAGTTATCTAATTCAAGTTTCAAACTCTCCCTAACGGAAATCTAATATCTCACTTAAGTTTTAATTAGGTAAACATCCAAAAAATTGGGTTAGCAATCATTCAACTTTCCAAGTTAGTATAATCATTCGTAAATACCACATGAACACCCAACATAGCAACATAACAGTTTAACTAAAATATAGTTACCACCATTCAAAATCACTACATCAGCATCTACTATAGTAGCATATTAGTTCACTTGAGATATAGCCATATTCAATCAATACAGCATCAAACAATATGCAATGTTATAAGTAACAATATATCTACTTCAAGTATAGGTTAAATCCACTTACCTAGCCTTATTAGTAGTACAAAATCTTAAACTTCATGATGTGGCCCTTCCTTAGTTATCATACCTAAGAAAATATAAATACAGTCCCCATATCAACTATGAGTAAAACCCAAACTCTTATGAGTTTACACTACCACGATTTTAAACTTCATTTGACTATATCTTACTTACTTTTTATCCAATTTCAATAAACTTTATATCCTCATGATCATTGTTTTGAATACTATTAGGATATTTTAAGAAATAAGATTGACCTATATAGTCATAAGTTTGAAAACACCCTTTCTTATTACCGACTTGATTGTATTTTATCGAGACTTTGTAATTTACCCTAATAAGCTTTAATACTAAACAAAAAATCCTAAAAATCACACTTTCCAAACTTGACAAACATCCATTTTATACCTAAAACACTAATCTTACACTATCTTATCAATTATCGTAATAGTACTATTTACTATTTTACATATAAGGTCAATATATAGGCTTATATTAGGAAAATATGTAATGAATAGCATATAAGCTCAATTAATTTTACAAAAAATCCTATAGACTCGAAAAAATATGTAGTTTGATTATTAATCATCAATTATACTAAACTAGCTATTATCTATTTTTACTAAAATAGTGGTTTTAGCTCTAAATTACGAAAAATTAGGGAAAATAAAAAAATTTATTTACAAGATAAAAATCATGTGCTCCAAACATAATTTTAAACCTTTAAAAGTCAAAATATGTAAGGCTCATTCATTGATTTTATCAAAAATAATTATTCTAACAAAATTGCAAAATTGTTAGTTTTATTCAAAATAAATTGTAAACATGTTTAATTTCAAAAATTCTTGTAGCCACAATTAAGTACATATATTAAGCATATTATACACAAAAATTCATGTCAAAAGAACATTATTTAATATTTATAAAAATTTATTTAAAATTTACCCAAACAAAACATTTTCTTAAAGACCCTATAATTTCACTTAATATTTTCTTAAAATAAAATTATTATATTAATCTACACTAAAAATAACCCTAGAAAACCAAATTTTATAATTAAATAAGATCATTTGATATTTTTAGAAATTCATACAAATTTTAACTAGAATTTTAGTCACCTCAATTAGCCGCTCTATAGCCATCGCACCCTGTCGTAACAACTAGTCATGCCACCCTTTGTTAGACCCCTACGCCATTGCAAGTTAGGTTATGGTTTTGCATATGAACTACCTTAGATTAGCTCTAACCCTACTTTTTGTTCTATTTTTATTTTTTATTCTAATTTTCCTAATTTATGTTCCTTTATTTTTAGAGCCCTAAAATGTTGCAAATGAGGGTTAGGGTCTTAATTATAGGTTTTCAAGTTGATTTGATTTAATAAAAATTAAAAATGTATATGTTACATGTCATTTTTTTATTTTTGTAAGTGTTGACTAAGTGCCATGTGTCATTTCCTTGTTATTTAGGTATTAACTCATCACTCTAAGTGATTCTCAAGCTACCATATCATTTAGTGACTCACTAAATCGTTTTTTTTAATTAATTTTCCATTATTTTATATTAAATCACCTTATTTTTATAATTTATTATTATTATCTATATATATTTAATACATATAATATATATTCTATATAAATACATATATATTATATATAATTCAACTTCATTTATTATTTTCATAAGTTAAATAATTTATCTCTAATATCTCATTATATTTAAAAGCTCGAATTTTATGTTTTCAATAATTATTGGCTCTATCAATACATTGACATTTTTCTCAAATTTATCCTTTCATATAGCTTATTTTAAAAAATTGATTTTACTATAATATTTTATTTGATTTTTCTAGCCTTACTGTAAAATTTGAACTAAATGGATAGCATTGCCTAACATTCTAAATCTAGGGGGTCGAATCCTAAGGTTATCGTGTTGTCTTGAAACCGAAGGTATTACATCATACTCTCTTTACAAAAAGTTTCATCCTTGAAACTTACACAATTTAGGACTTTCAAATTCAACTCTAACACTGTGCTTCTGCTGCGCAACTCTAATTCCCACATTACATCACAATCATCGACTATTGTTAAAGGATGAAATCCTTCAATTCCACCTTCTATATATTTACCCCACATTTATCAATCCTAAAACTTTTTGCATTAATTTCCATATCTTACTACTTTCTTCATTTTATGTTTCTAACTTTTACCATACAAACTTAATATAGTCGGTCCTATTTCACTTCACCTTTTTGTTTAAGTCATCTTTCCATAGCAACTAGTCCATTATTGTAACTTTGTTAGGTTCTTATTTAAATACCACAACAATCATATTATCATCTATGATTTTACCCCTTACCACTGTTCATATCAAACTAGCTTGTTCCTCTACCATTCCTTTATCACCATCTAAACTATTATTTCCACTCAATCCTAATTTCATTCCTTTAGTAAGTTTAGACTCTTATATTAGTTTGCTCATATCATCTCTTATATTATTTTCTCATTTGTCCCATAGTTAGCCAACATGTCTTTTCACCTCAACCTTATCACCTATGCATTGTCTAAGTCGCAATTTCTACTTAGAATGAACGTAACAAATTCAATTTCTTCACGTTTATAGGTTTTATACCATGGTCATCACTTAATGGTCACAATTAAGATCTTGAGGACTTCCCATAGCTAACACATGTATTAGCAAGAGTATGTTTCGCAAATCTAAACTTTCCACCAACTTGTATATCACGGAGATAATGAATGACTCAGAATAAGTGGACTCAACTAGATTTAATAGAAACTGACATGACTCTTAACGAATAAGACTCACAAAGATACTGAATGTTTTTTTAGCTAACAACTAACATGATAGGACTCACAAGGATAGGAAACTTTATTGTGAAAGACACGAGTCATAACAAACATGAGTTGTTTTGTTAGAAGAGTCATGAGAATCATAGATTTGCCATTCTCTTCTTTCTTATCACATTTGCTAAGGGGTAAACGAAAGGTATACATCTCATAGTACTATAGTTATATACCTTATTAACTTCATATACTTTACTGTCATTTAACTCCTTAATCTTATAATTAGCTATTATCTTATGAATCACAATCTCCTTATGTACAAGGTCAACCTCTAAATTAGGCTCTGATTGTACCCTTAATAATAGTTCTAATTTATCCTTAAAACTTGCTCCTGATTATCCACCTTCATTATTTCCTACCATTTAATTCATTTCAATTAGAACTTTAACCTACCTCACTATGACATGCATATTCTTCTTAGGATCTCCTGTAAATGTCTACTTTCAACTTCTCCTCTACAAGTTCTTTTTCTTCTATAAGTTCTCTCAACACTTAAGTTTCTATTAATCTTCTATGATTCCCTTTGCATCAGGCTACTTAAATGTTGCTATCCTTTCCTCACAATCAACATTTGCTCCATGCTTGTCTCTAGTATTACATCAAATCCTTTTATATCTAAGACAACCAAATCTACAATCATCTTATGAGTATCTAGATTCACATTTCCCATCCTTCAATTTATGTTACATTGCTTGTTCTCCTTTAGGAGGGATTGTAGCTATTAGTTCATAAACTAAGGTCTCTATAGAAAGTTTATTTCTATCTGCTTACTCTTTTGAAACACATAAATGAGTTACCTTCATATCAAACAGAGTAAGGGCATAACTATCTCCTACACATACTAGTGCTAAAACATTTTGTGATAACTATATTAATACTTTCAAGTATTTATTATTTATCCACTATTAGCTACTATGTACACGTACACTTTAAGTTATCAAGTTCAGAGGTCATACCTATCAGAAGCTAGTCATCTCTAATCTCATCTCATTGAATAGCTTAAGCATATACCTTACCTAGCTCCCTAAGCTTAGGTTCCTCCCCTCTAGGTCGTTTATTCCTATTACCTGGTCTTGGTCTATTAGCTTGGTTTTACTGTTGAACTTGTCTCTCCTATTGCTATCTTACATAATGTCAAGTAACATACCCTCTCATACTCTTCAATTGTCCTGCCCTGTCACTTAATTTATAGTATTCTTGACACATTTGTTCTCTTTTACACTCAAGATAATAGTATTCTAGAAAGTATCTCTAAATGCAGCCTAACCAATAAGCTCTTGTAAATTCCACCTCCATGCCTCCTACCAATTATTTCACCTCCATCTAATAGCATAGTAGCTATCCCAACTTTCTTATTTTCCTCAACCACATGAACTTCAAATGCTTTCTCTAATGAATCAATCCATTCTTCTACTACTAAAGGATTAGTGTTCTTTTCGTCAAATGGTTTCACTGTTCACTAAACCTAAGCTAACTTATCTCCATCTCCACCAACTCCTACCAATGCAACCATAAACTGCTATGCCAATTCCTCCATATGTCGTAGTTGCTCAAGGTTAAGTTAAGGTTGTTGTGGTAGTTCTTTTCTTTGCACCTCAATTACCCAGTTAGATGGTGATCTTCCGCGTTTTCCTACAAACCACCTTTTGGAATCACCACATAAGATTCAATGGATAACTACTATAGTTGTTTTACTAAACTATGACTTTTTATTACCTAACTACTCCACACATCTCACATGTGCTTAAAGGTTATGGACCTTAATTAATGCTCTAATACTACCCAAAGAATGTCACATCCCAGCATAACATAAGATGCACCATCACACAGGAACACCTATTAAAAAGTTAATTCAACTTACTCATTCATCAAAAGACAACTTTATTTATGTGATAATGAGGGTGTTACAATGGAGTTTAGCACGATATTTAGTTATAACTTATATGTATAGCTTAGCATTTACATCAAAAAATGAAACAATTTTTTTTTTCAACATAGTAAGGCTTATGACTTAGTACAAATTCTACCCAACTATTGCTTACTTTGACTAATGCTCTTAAAATACATCCCCCCTTATTGTTAAGCCCTCCATAATATTAATAATCTGAGGATAAAACATTTTATCCCCTCAACTACTGAAGCTTAAGTAAGAGTAGATGACAAACAATACAATATCACAACTCAAACATTTCAATCATAATCAGTATGTTCAACTTCACACATACATTAGCTTAACCAAGCATTTATAGCTACTATTACAACATGCTATGCTCATGCATGTAATATATATCGGTACCAACATCTTATGCCTTTCCAATATACTAATTAGGTTAGTCGACATACCTAGACATCTAGATATAACGTCCAAGAATCTAAGGTAACAAAGAGTTGTTTGGGAGTAAGACCTCTAACTTTACATTTACCAAATCTTACCATAAGGAGTCATTAGCCTTTACTTAGAGGCAATAAGGAATTGCTTAAGAGTAAGGTTACTAACTTTGTTTTACCAAATTAAACTACACATTGTAGTCTATCAAATCAGACTACCAAAGTAGCCAAGTTGTTTGGGTAATGAGAACCTACATGCTTCCAAAAAAACTAAGTTCATAAAGCCATGGTTTCTCCTAATCACTTAGAAGCTTCGTTTTGAAAATCCTGACTTATAGGTCCCTTTTTATGCCATACCCTGTCATGTTATGCAATAAGAACACAAATATATCATTCAACACAACCAATCTTTAATTTTTATTCAACCTAGTTATCCGATTCTAGTTTTTGAACTCTTTCTAGTAGAAATCTAATACATCACTTAAGGTTCACTTAGATGAATACCTAAAAAGATTAGGTTAGCAATCACTCAACTTTCCAAGTTACAATAATCATTCGTAAACATCACATCAACACCAAACATAGAAGCATAGCAATTTAACTAAGATATAGTTACCGTAATTCAAAATTACCACATCAACATCCATTATAGTAGCATATCAATTCACTTAAGATATAAACATATTCAATCAACATAGCATCAAACAATACATAGTGTTATGAGTAGCAATATATCTACTCTAATCATGGGTTAGATCAACTTACCTAGCCTTATTAGTAGTGCAAAATCCTAAACTTCACGATGTGATTCTTCCTTACTTATTACAACTAAGAAAATATAAACATAATCTCCAAGTCAAATACGAGTCTGTAAACCCTAAAAAATCAATAGTCTGAACCCTAATTTAAGTTCGAGTGTTCTAAACTATGTAATGAGTCAAAAAGGCTAGTAACAATAAAATATTATGAAACTTAATCAATCGAATATAACACCGATAATAAAAACCCTAGAAATTGATCGAAACCCTAAATCGTGTACCGGATTTATACATAATTAACTAAAATTGAACCTGGATTTGATCAAAACCCTAAAACTCTAACTTTAAGCTTATAAAATAGTTAAATATTACTCAATAGTGATATAATTATAATCGATTGCAATTATCAACTAAATCGCGTAAAATTTTTAACGAAATCGTTAGCATAACTTGTAAAAATTATAATTGTAACGGGTACCAATTAAATTGATAAATTTTTACAAAATTCCAAAATTAATTTATGATGATTATTTTTATGATTTTTCGATTTAGAAAAATTATATATATTTATTTTTAATTTGTATTTTCTTCCTTTTTCTTTCTTTCTTTTTCTCTTTTCTTTCTTTTCTCCTTTGCTACCACGTCCTGAAATCAAAGAAAAAAAATCAGAATTTAGCAACCCACGTAGTGAATTAATCAAGAAGAAAAGATAAGAGAATTGGATTACTTTGTCCCATCATAATTAATACAACCCTTATCTTAGCAATTGATATTTATTTATTTTGATTTGTTTTGTTTTTACTTCCTTTAATTTTAAGTTTGGAACAAAAGTGGAAACAAAACAGAAAAAAAAAGAAGAAAAAAATCTGGAAGTTAAAATCATGAGAAAGAAAACCAAGAAGAAAGAATAAGAAGAAGAAGAAGAAGGAAAAGGAAGAAAAGAAGAAGAAAAATCAAATATAAATAGGTAAGTAAAATTATTTTAGTAGTATATATGTATATTACATGGTATGTACATGTATATACTAAGTATTTGTGTTGTATTTTATTAAATATTTCATTATATATACATGTATGTATGCATAAGTAGATAATTTAAGATATATATATGTATGTATAAAGATATGTATGTATATAGGTACAATATACGGTATATATGTATCCATAAGACTACATATAGTATGTATTAAGTATTTTTACAAAATAAATATAGATATATATATATAGTTATACACGTGAAATTCGCTAAGTATGTATATATGTGTACAATCTTTATTTCATATATATAGATATAAGTATAAGTATTCATATATTATATATATATATGTGTATTTGGTATTTATATATTTATGTACACATGTAAGCTACATTTTATATACATATAGGTATACATGTATGTGGCGTGAATATATGTATAATATATAGTATATGTATAACATATAATATATATGTAGTATACCGAATATTAAGTAACATATACAATATAATAATATTTACTAAATAAAATAAATTTATAAATATGTAAGGAGTAGATATATATATATATTACCGTAAATTAGGAATTTCTAATTAAAATAAATTATAAAATTAATTAAATATAGTATAAGTACATATATATATGTATGTATATTGTAAAATACAAATGAATAATAAGAAAATAATAAATAATAAAAATAATAGCAATAATAATAATAATAAGTCTAAAATCTCAAAAATAAGTAACCAAGGTAAAATATGCTTAAGATAATAAAATTATCAATTATATGATTTAAATAATTATTAAATTGTAAATATACTACGCAAAAGCTTAAATTGATATTTTATAGTTTTTTAAGTTAAAATAATGAAATTTGTAATATTTTTATATCACAGTAAAAAATACGAGTTATAACATCCAAAACGGATCTCGGTATAAGAAAATATGCTAAAAAAACAATTGAAATAAACTATAAGTTTATAAGAATTTAAGATAAATCAAAAAAGTTGTACATGATTCGATAAAATGCTCAAATCGATAATTTCACATAAATCGAATGAATTATGATATTAGTTTAGTTTTAAATTTATAAACTTACTACTTTCTATATTCCTTATTCTCAAGTAATTTCTACTTTGACCATGAGCTGCTATCAGACTACTACAACCTCTGAGTTGATTATGGTTAAGTGAGTTTTTCTTATTGATTACACACTTACTTGTGTTTGTAATTAGTGAATATAAACTGTAATTAATAATTGAATATTATATAGGATAGGTTATGCTTGTGTATTATACTGTTTATTAATAGTGAATTTACTTTAAAGTATAATAACATATTGGTTGTTGCATAGTAGATTCGATAGGAATTGATTATTTGTGACCTTGTTAATCATTGAATAATAAAACCTAATTTTATTCAATTTGAAAGAACTAACTCAAAACACGCATAACTAATTCCAATCGTCACATCACACGAAGGTAGCGAGAGGCTATTATACGTAAGTAGATTATTTTATTGTTATAGATTTTGTATGGTACACACGTACGATATGACCTTACCTTAACTCGTAAGATCAATAGGCGTTGGAGGCGCCAACCGCCTTGCTAAAGGTCAAGTTTAGAGGCCTCTATTTAAGAGTGAGCGAAGGCTACATGAAGTTACTCATAATCATATGTAGAATTCATTTTTGATAAAATCTGAGAATGGATATACCATTACATTTTAAATATGAAATGTGGAGTTTTATTATAATATAAGTTCTAGTGTGATACTCGGATTTAACTATGCTGATGTATCTCCAATCCTAACTTCGGAGGGCGTTAAATTTGAATTGCATGTAGTACCTAGTCACCTGTATATATTTGTTTGGCATACTGATTGTCATGCATTCATTTAATTGAATTTAATTGATGTATAACTTGAATGATGTATGGTTGAAGGGATTATCTCATTACGCTAGTCAACCTATACTTTTGTAATCTTCTTTCACAAGCCAATCTATTCGTGGAGTCAAGTCGTCGCATGCCCAAGGTTAGTTTTACATTAGGGGGTAGATGTGAGAGAAAAAGGTGATATGAGTGCACTTAGGATACTGTATTTAGTCTTAGAACCTTATTATGTAATATTGTATGTAGACAGCTTATAATATGAACTCTTACCATCTATTTATCTATAAATCTCTCTATATGTATGTATTATGTTCCAATAACTTGTTATTATTATCATAAAATAATATTACTTACATCTACACAACTCTTAATTGTTAGTTATAGGTGTAGGTGTAGGTGTAGGTGTAGCTGTAGCTCTAACCTTGTATATCATATGAAAAGTTATCAATTGAGAGGGAAATCAATCTATAGTCCTTTGTACGATATACGGCGACTACTACGATTAGCCCTCTCGAGTCGTAACAAATTCACCTTATTTTTATAATTTATTATTATTATCTATATATATATATATATATATATATTTAATACATATAATGTATATTCTCTGTAAATACATGCATATTATATGTAATTAAACTTCATTTATTATTTTTATTAGTTAAATAACTTATCTGTAATATCTCATTATATGTAAAAGCTCAAATTTCACGTTTTTTATAATTATCAACTTTATTGATATATTGACTTTTTCTCAAATCAATTATTTTATATAGCTTATTTTAACAAATTAACTTTATTAGAATATTTCGTCTAACTTTTTTAGCTTTATACTTATATTTGAACTAAAACGAATAACGTTACCCAATACCCTAAATTTAGGGACTTATATCTTAAAGTTATCATATTAGCTTGAAACCTTAGGGTACTATAATGGCCTCATCCAAGAGGCTTAAATAGTTAAGGAAGCTTCTTGTAAGATAGATAGAGGGTGATCTACTATACTAGGAGATTGTTTGGTATACTCATTTCGATACTTAAGTTAGAGAGAGAGAAAAAGGAGCTTAAGCTTAATGGAGAGAGTATGTAAGTGTGTAGTTCTTTCTATTATTAGACTTAAATGGTATACTTACTTTCTTAAGGATTAGAGGACGGTAATTATAAGATATATCTCCATCCATGCAACCTAAGATTTAAGGGAGTTGACAAGATTTCCTAATGACATTAGTAAAGGAAATGATTATTCATAGGCCTTGTGACTATTTCATCCTTCCCATCGTTATACAATGTCATATACGTAGGCCATACCAATTAATACGGGCTAAGCCAGTGATTGTCACATTGCATCTATGTGATATGATTGTTGTTTAGACAAGTGAGGAGTAGCTCCCTAAGGAATTGTATCTCGAAGTTTGTATTCCTATTTAGGGCTATCGTCATACTAGCTTTATGGTTGAGGTGGCTATGGTTCATTATTCTCAGATTAGGCTAGGGGCAGGCAGCCAGGTTAGGAAGGGGTTAGCCAAAATGATAACATGGTGGTAACCATCAGGATTGGTTGAGGTCTTAGTCGCCTCAATTGAGCTATCAATTAGCCATCTAGGGTGGTAGCTACTTGACAATGTAGATCAAATCTGTACATGATCCTTGTCTAGGGAGGTAACTCTAGGTTGATTTAGTCTTAGGGCTTAGGTTATTAAGCTGTGTTTAGTAACTAGTATCAACAATAGGCATTTCCTATTTTAAGGAATAAATATTCCATATGGGATGGCAATTTAATGTTTTAAAGGTAAGTAAACACAATAATTGTAATGCTATATGGAATGAGGCAAAAAGGAATAGCCCTTCCCCTTTAAAACAAAATAAAGAATTAATAGAATATATATATTGCTTTAAAAAAAAATAAAGGAAATAAAGCCAACCCCAATTTTATATAATGGCAAAGAAGAAAAGATTAAGGGAGATATGAATCTTACCTCGTTACAAAGAAACTAAATACAAAATCAAAAGCAGTATTATTGTCCAAATAGTTAAGACATAAAAAAGCAAGATGGTATTGCTACTTATATATAGAAAGGTGAATTAAAGGATGCTCAATTCGTTTCTACCATGAAATTTTTTCCTTCAGTTGCCTTTGAGTTTTCTTGACACTTTTTATGTCTTTTGGAGGGCCAAAGAGCTACAAACGTCCTCATCCTCATATTAAGCATTTCTAGTCTTATCACCTTCATTACAATTATCTTGAAGAGTCTAAATATGAGAATTGATACCTTTGATGTCACCATGGGACTTAGTTGCATTGGGTGGGAACAAGTTCTGTTAAATGTTATTTATATAGATTTCCCCAAAAGGATTTATTCCTTAATCTTCATATCCTTGACAACATTAATGGAATCATTAATGTCCTTCATGAGGATCTCAATTCTACTAAATTCACATTCATTGATAGCATTCTCAATATTTCCAAAAATAACAATATCTATAGTAGGATTAGTGTCAATATGAACTACTCTACCTTTATCTATTTTGGATACCTTAATCTTAGGGTTATGTTTCTAGTAAACAATTTTAAGCTTTATGCTTTGGTTGATCTTGGTTTTTCATAATTGTGGTTCTTTTACAGTAAATGCAAAATTTTGTTCAATAAGAGATTTTTTATAACACTCTTCACCACAATGACACATTTAGAAATAAAAAGAGTAATACTATAGCAAATTTTCAAAGATAACTAGCAGAAAAAAAAAAAAAGGGAAAACCTTGCTTTTCATTTTCCATCTAGATAAATTCTTTATATTTGCTAGAAGTATCAAGCTCCACAAAGAAATGAGCTACAAAAGGTTGGAAAATATTTGAAGCAGGATGATCCAATTTCAAAGATATACCAAATATAAAAGCCAATGCAGATGGACTTTTCAAAGCATTGAAAGAGAAGATAAGGAAAACCAATCCATACCGGGAAAATAGGTGGTTCCAGTTAGATGAGTAAGTGTAGACCATTTCACCACGTACATGGTAGACGAAATTATATTTCGTGTTATTCTTTCCCAAAGCTACCTATAATCTTCTTAAAGCATTGGGTAAACAAGAACTTATCTTTGGTTTAGAAGCACGATATCTATTGAGTCATTTAAATGTCTAGCAACAAGGAATCGCAAATTTCTTTCATGGTTGATTGGAAGTAAGTGAAAGAACCCACTGAGGCATATATGAAGGAAGAGCAATTTTTCTTTTTTTTTTTTAATTTCATCTTCCAATAAAATCACAGCTAGTCACCCCTTATGGTTGTGGCATTTTTCCACCCTAGGATAGTTTGAGAATTTGAATAAGAAGAGTCCAAAGAGATGTGAATCATTTCTTAATTACTGTGGGAGAATTACTTTTTGACTTGGATTGATCGAAAGAAGGATCCACGTTGGCCAAGACTTCCTGATGGGAATTGGATTCTAAACTTACCTACAAGGCAAAGGAGGACCAATGACTTGCTAAGACAAAGGGATTCAATCATTTGGTGAAACGAATCTTGAAGGGTTCAACCTTCAATTAAGAATAGAAGTGCTTAGAAGGTTTTAAAGTCAATATCATTACCTTAGACAGGAGCTCAATATAGTTAGAAGTAAATAGAGGTTCCAACATTGTTACTTCTGCTTAGAAGGCCATGAGTCGTTTCGATTCTGATCTGACTATTATTTCTAATGCCAGATTGCATGCGATAGTTTCTGAAGATTGTCAAGGCTCCAATCTGATCAAGAAAGGCGTTAAGAACTAGATTTGAGCGAGAGTATTCCTTAGACCAATTACTGTAGTTACTTTAAGGAAGTTATCTATAAGATAATGGAAGAAGATGTTAGAAGGTATCATTAGTTATTGCTTTCTTAGAAAGTAGCAGTTATTTTCATTTTTAGTTATTTGCTTGTTTTAGACAATATATGTTTTCCTTTGCAATTATTTTCCGTTCTTATGATTAGAATACTACAAATATCCTCTGTAACCCTCTGTGGTAGACAACTAGTGAATGGATATTATTCTTCTCATTAATATTGCACTCTCTCTCATTCAATATTTTCACTCTTATCAATCTTCCTTAAGATTGTAGCAAGTAAGCCATACAATTTACTTTCAAGTCATATCAAGTAAATTTTGTATAGTTTTGATCTTCCATTGGTTCATAATATTTATTGGAGGAGTCGTTCATATCCCTTTGCTTTTTCTTTGCATCATTATACTATAAAACTCATAAATTTTGTTATACTTTAGATCTAGTGGCTGAATTCTCCCAAAATCCTTAGTTGATCTCATGAACATACTTTTGCTAAATGATTGTTTGGTTCGAAGCCTTCATATAGTAAGGTCCAGATTATGTCTTCGGATTTAGGTGCATTACTCCTAGTCCTAATAGGCACCATATGGCATAAGGAGAAGATGAGGGATAGTATTCAACCGGAAAAGCATTCCCAGAATGCATCAAAAGAGAAAGAATGAAATATGGAAAAAAGAAACTATAGAAGACATGCAGGGATTCACCCATTCGTGCATTGGATAGACACGAAAAAACAACCCTTTTTTTAAGATTAAGAAAACTTGGGAGATGAACAGATACGTTCAACAACAGAAAGAAGAAACAGGATACGAAAAAACCAATAATAAACAACAATTAAGGAAGATGAATACTAGGGAAAAAAATTAAATCTTGACCTAAAGAGATACAAAAAAACGCCTTATTCGAAGAAGCAAAACATTGATATTGAAAATTCCATATTAGAGAAAAAAGAAAAATAGGATGATAGTATAAGAATTAACACCCAAAAGGATTGGAAATGAAAATCTAATAATAAAATGGGAGCAAGCACAAATTTTTGAACAAAAAGATGTCAAATCAATCAATTTCGGAAAAACTCCAAAAATTTAAAATATTTTTTTTTAGAGAATCCTAATATTGAAAAGAATACAATGCTGTCAACCTTCCAAAACAAGTTTATTTGCCTTCTTAATAAATGCATCATCAAGTGATGATCTTAAGGCTTCATTTAGTTAATTTCATAAAATGTGATTTTACAGCACCCCAACTTTTTATATTTCTGATTAGGACTTTGTATGGGTATGGATGTAAGGATATGAAGGTAAAGGTGTAATTTCATGGCTCTTCATCTTTCAAATAATTGATAGAAAGCGGAAATCAAATTCCATTCAATTGGGAACCATAGGACTATATATGTATGTATGCATGTGTAGGACTATATACTTACATCCTTCCGACGCTTCCTTAAAATCAATTAACACGGGTTTCTAGAATTTATTTCATAAATCTCATGAAATAAGATCTCATAGTATGACTTATATAGTTCAAATAACTAATGGTATCTTTTACCATATCTTCTCTTAAAACTTTCAAAAATTTTTTATAGAACTAGTTGTATTTGTTAGCAAGTGGCCTAAGATATTCCAACTTCATTCTCACCAGAACCTCTAAGATTCTGTCTCCATAGTCATCGGTGTTTGACAATTGCCACATGTTAAAAATCAATTCGGTTGTGTTGATAGATGTAAATTCTACTTAGGATTTTTTCATAGTAATTCTAACAATATAGTATTTAGATAACGCTAACCAAAACAACCTATTACAAGAAGTTGATAGATTACCTTCTATTTCTTCTTTTCTCATTTAATTAATTACCAAGATTAGGCTGACATGCTATTTAGGTAACCTTTTAGCTTATTGTAATAAAATGAATGACATAAATTAAGTTTTACTAAATTAATGATTTAGATTGATCAACGTTACAGTAACATATTTTTTACTAGCATTATCATAGAAACCTCCAATCTTTTAATGATGTCATCTATATAGTCATAAAGACCTCAATTCCTTTAAACCAGATAAGTACTATAAAAGTTTTAAAAAGGATGTAAATTAACCTCCTAACTTATTAGTAAGGTAATAGATAGGCTCTTGAATTCTAACAAGTGTAATATATATATATATAAATAAAGTCATAGAAGTCTTATAACCATTACTATTTATAGTCCTTTTAGTGATGATTTTGAAATTCTAATAACAAATTTCCAGTTATTTCAATATTTTTAAAAGTTACAGGAAAAATGATATCACAATTAAAATTTTGAAGGACTTATCTATATATATGATAGTAGAATTGATCATTTTTAAAACTTCTTCTTCAAAATGTTATTTAGTTCAATCTCCATACTTTCTCCGTGCAATTATCAAGGAGTTGGAAGTCGCAACTCAGAAGTTTTTTATATGCACAAAAATGGAGGAGCAAATGCCTAAAAAGAACATACATCATACATTAAGTGCTTTATTGGAGTTCACTTAAATGTCATTTCAACCATCAAGCTTATGCTTATCCATTGCTCTTTATTAACGTAGGCATAGAGAAACGGCAGCACCTGGTAAGTTCTTGTCAATAATGTTTCTTTCAACTTTTGCCCTTGTGGGTACCGCAAAAGGAGGATTTAAATCCTATATCATGATAACCTGTTCCTACCTTGATACGTGTAGAGCTAGCTAGCTAGGCAAATATAAAAAGATGATCGGGAAAACTCAAAAGCTCTTTTGTCTTCCTCTTCTTCCTTGTTTCTTTCCTTTTTTTTTTCCCCTCTTAAACTGAAAAAGCTTTTAGCTATAAACAACTGTTGTAATTATAAGACCATGTACAGGTCTATTTTTACCATATCCCAATAATTGTAGGGATGTGTGCCTGTATCTTCATCGTTGTACAAAGTGTGCATGATGTTTTTATGGTTGTGATATTCTAACTAAAGTAGTCACGTGTGTGCTATATGAGTGATGCGCTACGAGTACCTTTAAAGAAGTGAAACGAGATTATTACCTGAAAAGATAATTAGGTAAAAATAAGGTAAAAAGGAGAAATTAGCAATCTTAGTATCCCAAATGTACAAATTATAGATAAAGTAGTCTTAAAGGACCTTAAGTATTCATCTTATAGCTTGAGCAAATAAGATTAGTTCTTTACTTGAATCACTTGTTTAATCTGAAAGAGTAGAGGTTTTGCAAAGTACTCTTGTTTCTCTATTCTCTTTAGAAGTTTTAAATCTAGAGGAAAGGCTGGGTATTTGTAGGCTTAGTATTTATAGGCTTTTAGGCATTATAGTATTCATTAGATCATTTCAATGATCAACGCATGAGATGAAACCTACTGAATTCATGGTTATCTAAAATGAGATAGCTAATAGACCCAAGATCAATAACCTTTCTTATAAGTACATGAGTTTACTTGAGAAATGTTGGATGCGGATTAACTGGTCTAATGATCTCTATCCCGAGCCTATCGAGCCAATTCTCTTTGAATCATCTCAAATATAAACCAGACTCCTTGAGCCTTACCACCTACCATAAGAAGTTAAGTCTAAGTAAATAATGGGTTAAGTCTAATAATTAATATGGTAATTTTATGCCCTCTACAAAAACCATATACAATGGTACATTTTTACCATATCCTAATACTTGTAAGGATGTGTGCCTGTGTCTTCACCGTTGTACAAAGTTTGCATGGCATTTTTATGGCTGTAACGTTCCTCTAACAATGAACATTCCAAACTAACATTTTTTTTTTCCATAAAGAATAAAAAAATAAATGCTGAACAGTGACTTTATATGCATGAATTTTTTAGTTCAATTGATAAATTTCAACTTTCAACTTCCGATTTTAGAACCGATAAATTTTATTGTTTCTCTTCATATTATTTAACCTTTTCTTTTTTTCTCTTTTGACACAATAAATAGGTAACTTGTGTGAATTTTTTTTAAACCAAATTTTTATTACATCTTACTTCATTGTAGAAAACTCTCTCATTTGAAATTTGGCAAAAGCCATGGATCCTAATAATTCATAAAATTTACCACACTTTCAATACTCATAAATATTCAAAATTTTTAGATGCCTTCAACTTCACAAAATAGTTCTTATTTTCCATTTAGTGCATATTTTCAAAGTCTCCCAAATATTCATTATCTCCAAAATTTTCCTGCTATGAACCAGAACCTACATAATTTTAATCAATCAAAACCTTGAGAAATATGTTGCATCCATATTTTCAATATCCCCATACTTTTCACAAGAAAACTTTCAACAATATCCTATGATCGAAATAACTACTTTTCAACCCACAACCAATCAGTCATCATAAATACTCAATAGCACGAGCTCAAACTACCTACAATATTTGTCATAAAAAAATTTAGAGGATAATGACAATAGTGATAGTAAAGGAGATCAAGATTGTAAGAAAAAGTGGGAGTAGTTTGACGACAAACTCCTTATTTATATATGGTTAAGGGTTAGTAAATACCTAATTATTGGACATTAGTAGTCATTATAAACTTAACAAGTCCATGAAAGCTTTGAGGATGGACAATTTTATAAGAATGAGAAGAAACTTCAAAAGTAAAGTTGGCAACAATGCAAATCTCACTAACATGAAATCTCAAAGACAAAGCGGGAAGAATGAGCAACATTATATATAAAAAAAGCTCATGATTTGTTTAACAAAATGAGAAAAAACAATGCATGATTGAGCATTGTTGGTTTACATTGCAAAATGAACCAAAATGGAGGTCTGAGTATGGAAATGCTAAGAAAAGCCAAAACAAGTGGTCTAAGTTGAGTAAAGTTGAAGGATATACTGGTTCATCCTTCAATAATGATGCACTAATAAACAATAAGGTGATTAAACAAGTCATACGTCCCCCTGGTAGAGCAACAGCCAAAAGGAAAGGTAAACAAAAAGCTAAAGTTGCTAAGACAATGCAAATATTGATTTAGAAAGTGGAAAACTTAGGCAAAACAAAATTTGATAATGTTGATGTCTTGTGTAGATTTACTAAAGTCTAAGAGTAGAAGGCACACCTTCAATAGCTTGAGTAAGAGAAAGGAATAGTGTTTGCTAATACATCTTTAATGGATGAAATTCAAAGGCATGGATTAAGGAGAAGCATAGAGAGATTTGATGAAACAGGGCAGCTAGTAGTGTTATTTTTATGTAACTATTGTATGAGCTTCTATTAATGATATTTGTCACTTAAAAAACTATGTAATAGTTGAACGTATGAAGGAACTGATTTTACCCTTGTATCTATCGTTGTAGTAGTATTTGTCAACTCGAAAAAAAGTAGCCATTGTAAAAGTAGATGTTAGAATAATAGCAATTACAAAAGTAGTAGTTGTAAAGGTAACAATTGGAAAGTAGCCTCTGTAAAAGTAGCCATTGAAAAACTAACCACTTCAATTCTATATATATAGGCACATAGACAAATACTTCACTATATACCTTCTATTTCTCATTTCTATTTGAAGCTATGTCATTCCTTACTTTCACATATAATCATGTCAAGAATTAGCTCTAATTCTGAAATGGAAAGAATAGCCAATGAAATAGTTGAAAAAATATTTCTTTTTGAGAGAAAGAAGGTTAAGCTAATTACTTCTTTGCAAGAAATGCTCTTAAATCTATACGAAACTTCTTCCATAGAAGACAAAGGAAAAAGTATATATATAGAGGTCGAGTTGAAGAATATAATCGTTTACATAACAACTACTTCTTGGATAACCCAATATATTCTACTAAACAATTTCGGCAAAGATTTAGAATGAGGAAAGCTCTATTCCTTTGTACTGTACAAGCACTCCAAGATTACTCTCCATTCTTTGGACAAAAGACATATGCCGATATCTAGCACTTACTTCATGTTGCAAAGCAACATGGATTTTCAATTATGTTAGGGAGTATTGCTTGTATATATTAGGAATGGAAGAATTGTCCTATTGCATGGTAAGGCATGTATACTCAAGCTGATCATAGTTCTCTAACAATCATGCTTGAAATTGTTGCTTCATACAACACTTTGATATAGCATGCAAGCTCCAATAATGATATTAATGCGCTAAAGCATTCACCCTTATTTGATGATATTACAGAAGGGTATACTCTACCATCTTATTATACCATTGATGGAAGAAACTATGATATAGGATATTATCTTACAAATGGTAAATATCCAAAGTCATCAACATTTGTTGAATCAATTTCATACTCGTATAATCCAAAGAAGGAACTATTCACTAAACACCAAGAAGGATGTAGAAAGAACATTGAGTAGGCTTTTAAAGTGTTATAGTCTTGTTACCCATAGACTATCACGTTGTTGGGATCAAAAGGACCTAAGGAAAATTATAAGAGTTTGCATAATTCTTCATAATATAACCGTTGAAGATAAAAGAAATAACTACAACTTAAATTTTAAAATTCTTAGTTATGAAACGGGAGATAGTAGTGATCCTCCACCTCATATATGTCATAATTATATTGTAGATTATGCAACGTATATCCATAATAATATTTGACTTCGTAATATTATAAAACACCTCAACTGTAGATCGACTTAATCGAATACGTGTAGTAACATTTTGGACCTATGAATTAATGTTAAATTATTGGTGCTTGAAAATTATACGTTAGTTTTCCATTTTTCTTTTATTCCGATTTCTATGTACTTCATCTTGTATATGTTTGAAAAAAGAAAAAAGTTCATTGTCCTTATATCATTGCCTATTTTAAAAATTTTGTTAGATTAAATAGATTTAAAATTAATTAATTGTGATTTTTTATATGATAATTCATATATTCAAAATTTGAAAATAAAATTTTTTATATTTAATAGTATTATTATACGGTATAATATAAATCAATACTTAATTTGTCTTTACAAAATATTAAAAGTAGTGATTTTTAAAGTAACAATAATAGAAGACCCATAAAACTTTAAAAGAAAATGTGAACAAACACTACTAAAGGAACCACAGATAAAGTGTAAAGTTTTGAGTTCCTTAAGGTAGTGCTTGGTTGCACAATTTTCGTGGTACTGAATTGAACAAAAATTTTATTCCATGTTTGATTTATAAATTTGCTTAGTAACTAGATAAAAACTAAGTTGATAAATTAGACAAAATACCTAAATTTTATTCTATCTGAATCATGGTAAAAAAAAAAAATCATTGGATAAAAACAAAAAACATTTTGCATTTCCAAAAATACCCCTTCATGTTATAATATTAAGTTAATGAATATTATTTTTATTAAATATTACAAAAAATTATTTATTTTATAATATAAATAATTAATTTTTTAATATAAATTTTATATCCAATACTTTGTAAACCAAACATAAAGTAATAAACTTATATTATCCAAACTTTCTTATACTTGTCCTATTTGGTTCTTTTTGTACAGTCTAGTTTTTATAATCAGACACTACTTAAGAAAGAGAGTTTATTAAAAAGCTAATATAGTAATATAGAAGAACTTTTAGAATTCCAACCATTATACACAGTTTAAGTTGCATTAGTAAAGAGAGGAATTTTCATTTTTACGTACTTACTTTTTGCAAAAATGTGTCATGGATTCTTTCATTATAAAATAAGGCAAACTATAAATATATTCCCCAGACAATCCATTATGTTCAGATAGATTTTCTAAATTTTGAAAATCTAACTTCAACTTCTCATAACTCGTGAGAACATGCACATATGCTCTTAATTATGTTAAAACCCCAAACTCTCCTTATTTATAATCATTGTATCGAATGTCTGTGCTTCCAGCAACCATCTCGGGATTATTAAAATATATTTAATTTTAGGCCCTTGACCGAAGAAAGTCGATTTGAAGGGTGTTTCCATAATGTCTTAAGTGAAGGGAGAAAATTAACTTTATTACACCACCTCCAAAATGCATATGATATGAGGACATTAACAACGTTGTAGTTGTGTAATTCACTCATTGCTGGTAAGGAGCGTCTTCTACCTCTGCCGAGAGTATGTCGACGGCCGACGTTCACTTTCACACTCGGCGTTTAAGAAAGAATTTTTCTCAAGACAGGAAGTGGAGTTGGAGAGGGGTCGACGTCGATATCCTTACGTAAGCTAGGGACCACGAAAACTGTAGCCCACGATTGCTTGGTCGCTAGGAGCAAATGTTACGAGGAGACTGGATGATGGGATGTTCCAAATTGCCATATTCTTTTGGTAAAATTTCCAAGCTTGCATGGAATGAAAAGTCGGTGTTCAAACTTTTTTATCTGTTTAGCCCAAAGTTCATCAACACAAAAATCATCATCAGTTTATGAGATCCTCTACTAGAACCTCCCAAATCTACTGCTTGCAAAAGACCATCTAGACATACTATAATATACCCAATCGATTATGTGAACATTGTATAATGAAATAATGGTAATTAAATCAGCAAACTTACCTCAAAAATCGAAATGTTTCGGATAGAATCAGGGACAGATGAAAAATTATGATTTCGAGGGTCTTGGATTAATTGAGTTATCACAATACTTAATGTAAAAAAGGAGGTTAGTACATCAAGGGATGTGATTTTAATTATTAACTGATATTTTATGCAATAAAACAAAGTATTCATATATTAACGATGTACTTACTGATTGTTAGAAAAATTAATTCTCCTTTACCAACAAATATATTTCCTCTTGTATACTATTGATAAACAATTATAATAAAACCGAAAATAATATTTAATATCAGTATTTACATGGAAAACCCTAATAAGAATAAGAAAAAATAAAAAATCCGTGGAACTACTTTGCCAAAATCTTACACCATCAATAAATATGCAATTATAATGTGTCTTTTCTAGTTAAATTAGTGAATAATAAAAAATTTTCCGACCTGATGGTTATTGATATAATTTCAGGATAAACAAAATGGACAAAATCGTAAATTATAAATTTAATATGAATATTTAAGAAAGATTGACAAAGAATGAGGACAACAACAATTCAGGTCGGTGAAATCTCATTACAATTGGGAATAAATAAGTGATCCACTTATGGCTCCAAAGTTGTTTCACTGGAATTAATTTTATTTTTCGAGTTCATAAGAATAAGAATGAGGGGATGCTTCGCCTTTTCAATTCTCTGTCTTCTACTGCTGGCATGCACTTCTTGCTTCGCTCTTTTTTGGTCCTTTGTTGTTCCACCGCAAGTCTAATCTCTTTTTATCATATTTTTTTCTTTTTTCTTTTTTCTTTTTTTCCTTTTTTCCTTTTTCCTTCTTTCAATATATAGGTTAATCGACCGGCGAATGTGACGGAGGAAACCGGCCAAGGAGAAGCTTGCATCTGATTAGCTAGGCGGTAGGATAATACCAAATCCATTTAACTTATTTTATTCTCCGAGTAACTCTTAGATCCAATCAGAATAAGGTTCTATATATTCTCATTTTACTCCCGATTCCTATGTATTTTTTCCAATGACAGAAAAGAATCTTCTGTATATTAGCTGTTTCTATATATATATATATTTTTTTTTTTTTCTGTTAAGTTAGGATCTTTGCGTATAGGTTAATCGTTTAATCCAAAAAAATCGCTGGGCGTGTAGATGAATCGACAAATCGAGAAATTTAGGTTAGTAGGAATTAATGGAGGCCAATGATGATTAATGGATAACAGTGTTATTAGATCCAGATTAACTCCCTCGATCATCTAATCTAATTCAACCTGATCTCTCCGTAAAATCAATTTGAGTCACCTATTTAACCTTCATCAATAATTATCTTGATTCGACTTGTTATTCTATCCAATTCAACCTAGTCTTTACAAGAACTCATTGGATTTTTTTCAAATTAAAATCTATTTTTTTCTCTTATATTTACTAGAAAATACACTAGTTTATTGAAAAAATAAATGCAAATTAAAGAAAAACAAAATATAAATTGTAAAAAGTTCTCAACTTTTAGTTTTCAAAAATATATATAACTTTTATTACTTTATATATAAATATAAATTATGTCATAATATTTTTATTAACCTTAATTTAATTACGATTTGATTCCAATTGACTCTCTCGGCCCTTTAACCCTTTTTATTCCCATATCAACCTTCCCATCCAGATTCGATAATATTAATTGATCATAATCAGTCAAATTTCTACCCTTTTAACTAACTTAACCTTTTCATCGGGTCACCTTTCCCCTTTGTTTTAAGAAAACCTTCTTGCTGCACAAAATGTTTTGTCCATAATGCTTTTCATTTTCCTGGAAATAATTTGTTTTAATGTATGAGGATGTGTATTTATAAAAATGTTTTAAAACACTTTTAGTATTTCACTCATATGATGTTACTCATAGATATAATTAAATGAACAAATATCGTCATGTAATTATAAATACATTATTTCAAACATTTTATATAAAAGTAATAGTGTTGATTTTGATGTTATCAATTCTTTTTATTTTTTTGCTCATTAAATTCTTTCTAAGTTCAAATATAGTTTATGTCAATTACAAAAAAAAAAAAAACAAAAAAACAAAATAAGCATCATTGTTATAGCATTCAAACGCATACAAATTCTTTTGGGAAAAAAAATTACAAATACTAATTTGGAAAATAATTTTGCATTTTAAAAAGAGTAATTCGATTTAAAAAAAATATATATTTTTCCCTTATAAGAAAATATGTTTCCTACACCAAAAGTTTTCCCGTGTAACATATAGGGAAAATAGAGAAAATATTTTCGAAAAAAAGGGACTTATAAATCAAGTTCATATTGAGGAGGTGGACTTTTGGCTAAGTAAGGATACTAGCGAGCAATCGATGCGTTCGTGGACTATGTAATTTTATGTGTTTGCTAGGTAGTCTATCTCAACATGAATTAGATCTTGATGCAAATTGAATATATGAAGAACTGTATGCAGAATGTTGAATGCAACTGATTATGCTTAACTCAGAACGCTGCGAGTGGCGACACCAAAATGAAACCACCTTGCCCAGCGCTTGCTCCTAATGTGGTGTAATGTACATGGTTTATGGAGTCACTACCAACTTCGGGATAAGGCGAACGAAAGTTCGGGTAGGGAAATCAAAGTTAAACAGTTTCATTCACCGTCTATTCCTGATATGGGGATAAGGTATGTGTGTTATGGATCAATTATCTTCGCGGAAAGATAAACTTAGGGTTAGGAATTTGGGATTTGAACACAATGGATGTAGACATGACACAGCACGATATAATTTAAATGGATTAATATATGAAAAGTTTTGATATCAGACACAAATTGATCAATTTATTTAAACACTCTTAAATTCATTCCAAATTCTAGTCAATCTTCCAAACCCAAATACAAAACACGAGACATGTTATATATTCTTTTATTTTATAATTTGGTTGCACAAATCATTTTTTCCTAAGACTAAGATCCTAATTAAATGTATAAAATATTTTTGGCTATATATTCTTTTTCTTGCGTTGTAACTTAAATAGGCAAAAAATTATGAACTCAAGTATAAATTCTTGTACTATTCCTCTTAAAAATCTAAGATATAATGTGATAAATTCGAAAATCAATATTGGTAATAATATTAAAAAACAATATGATAAATTTAAAAATGAACATTAGTAGTAATATTAATATCCGATTAATCAACGGTTCTAATTAATTTAGTGATGTTATATAATTTAAATTTTTGAATCTTCAATATTTGGTATGATTTTACTTTATTATAAATTTTTATTTAGGTTATAATTTTTTATTAAAAATGAAGATACTATATGATTTGTTTTTATAAAATTTAAATATTATTATCTTCTTTTCCTTTTGTATCTATATATATTTAATAGATTTAATTATCATTTTTTAATTGATAAATAGTATCAAACCTATGATAAATGAGATATGATATAATAGTACGAACTGTCAGTCCTAATATAAACAAATTCAACCCGTATGAGGCATATTAAGTTATGAGTTTAAGTTTTCATACATGATTAATAAACAGATTGTGTCATGAGTTTAGGTTTTTCAAATACAAATCCATTTAAACATAAAAACGAAATACGACATGATAACACGAAATATGTACATCGGATAAACTTATTTGTTATGTTATTATACCTTGCATGGCCTTCACTATGTTTAAGGCCATGTGGGGGTATCATACCCTTTCGTGTCCAAGTCATCATGACAACTAATTATCCTCTTTTATAACTTAAAGATGAAAAATATAACGTGTTCCAATAGATCCTGTTGATGCTCATGCAGATCAGCAAAATGACCTCAGAAAGGCCAATATCCACGTATACATATACTAGGATTATCAATACATCTTAAAAAATAGCAATAATGCAATGCAACTTGTATCCTTGTCTAACTATCGTTACGTAGGAATGCTTTAAATTTAATGCCAAACTTATTATGAGGGATGAACTTGTTCTTATAAGAGAGACTGATGCATGAAAAGTTTTCTCTAAAAAATTCATGAAAGAGGAAAGATGGAGAATAATTGATCACTAAAGAAACTAGGCACTTGTGTAAATGAAAATACAAGAAATCGACTACTAGACAAAACAATATTATCTTCCCGAACAATAATTCTGGCACGACCGGTATGGACCAATTATTTGAGGGATATTGATTAGGATAGGATCTTGATAAATTTACAAGCCCACGACAAGGCCAAGATTTCTAAATCTAATGTCAAAATCCTCACCAAGAGTGGTAGAGCTCTTATATTAACATTTCATAGGAAATAGGATAAGTTAAGATTACTTCTTTTGTGAATCCTTTAAATGTAGGTAGACTCAGTTGCCTTTAACTCGTTAAAGAATAGTTACCAATCTCCTCCTCCTCTTGCCTGGATACTCAAAAAGGTTCAAAATATTATTCAACTATTTTCGCAATACATTATGTAAGTCTTGATAAGGAGAGTTACTGGATATGAATTAAAATTGAAAAACAATATTTGTATCAATTATGAGAAAGAATTATACTAAAGAATGCCCAAATTTTCAACTAGAATAATGAAGAAATTAAAGGAAAGAACCTGTCCTTTTATTATTTTCTTTTTCCCTTCCAAACAAGATCCTGTTTTGTTAATAAGGCTTCTACTTGCTTCACTAATATAGCAACCACAAATCTTTGTCTTCTTTATGATTATTGATATATGACTCCAATGTTTATTTCACATTCACTAACCAATAACTTCCATGTATGGCAATTCCAAAAGAATGTGACCAATCCTTATAGCGAGTTCTCTAATTATCTCCTAAACGAAGAATGGCAATCTAAAATCCCAAATCCAACGAATTATGAAAAGAATTTAATAGATCTTGTACATTGAAAAAAAAAATCAAGATGACCTCACACCACAAATTTATTGATAACCTCGCACCACCTATAATATGGTTTCACATCACATGATGAGATTTTAATAGTCTCATACTATTGATGACAAGATTGAATCACTCAAATTTGGAAAAAAGTAAAATTTATTCCATCAATAATGTATTATGTCCCAAAACCCTAATAAGAAAAGACCATTTATCAAAAGTAATATCAAATATGAACCCTACATTAAAACATAATCCAACCGCTATTAATTAGCCAATTGAAAAAATAATTGAAAAAGAAACTAAATAATCTAATTAAATCTTATCATATCCAATTGATGACAAAATAATAATAATAATAAAACTATATGTGGCCTAAAAGATATAATAATAATAATAACAATAGCAGTAACAGTAATAGTAGCAATAGTAGTTGTTGTTGTTGCTACTGCTATTGTATTAATAACGTATAATTTAAGGGACCATTAATTGATAAAGATTTTAGATCATTATTTTATTTTATATTATATCTTTTAGGTCATATATAGTTTTATTATTACTATTTTTAGCATATTATGTATGATAAGATTTAATTTTTTTTAATTTGCTAATTGATAGCTATTACATTACATTTTAATCCTAGGGTTCATTATTGATATTACTATCTATAAATAGTCTTTTTTTTTATTAGGATTTTGGGACATTATATATTATTTATTGAATAAAATTTACTTCTTTTAAGAAATGAATAATTCCATCTTTTCAAGGATAATGTGAGACTATCTAAATCTTATCATGTAGTGAAACCATACAAATTTACAAGTGGTATGTGGCCATCAACTAACTTAATCAATGGTGTAAGGTTATCTCAATTTTTATTTTCATTATACAAGATCTATTAAATTATTTTCATAATATTCTATTGCTTGTTGAATTTGTGATTTTCGATTGCCATATGGATTTTTTAAATAATTAGAGAATTGGCAATAATAATTGGTCGCATTTTCTCAAGATTACCTTTCATCCAAAGTTATTGGTTAATTATGTGAAACAATGTTGGAGCCATATATCAATAATCTTCAAAAAACGAAAACTTTTGGTTGTCATATTAATGAAGCAAGTAGAAGACTTAGGATGAAACGGAATCTTGTTCAAAAGAATAATAATAATAATAATAAGATAGGTTCTTTTTTTTTTTTCTTTAATTTCTTCATTATTTTGATGAATTTCTAGGTATTCTTTATTATAATTCTTATTTAGCTTAATTTTTTAATATAGTTTTTACATCCCATACATTGTTTTCGTTCTTCAAACTAATCCACTCCCATTGTCCCACATCAATTGATTTGCATACAGTTGCATGACATGGGGATTTTTTTTTTTTTTATAAGCTAGGAGAAGAGAAATCCATTCTTTCAAGTAAAAACATCTCGCTATCTATGGTATTAATTACCACGAACCATTAGAGAAATGTGGTCTAAAGAATCCATCCAAAGATACATCATAATTACAAATAAGAGTTGAAACATTAGTTTAACAGTACATGTTGTAAATGAGAGTGAAAAATCAACATTATTGGGAAGAAAATCTCATAAATGAGGGAGAACACAAAAAGGAAAAGTAAAAAGGGAGGAATTGTAGGCTTAGAGGCATAGAAGAGGTGACTGGTATCATGTTATGTTTAGTATGCAAGAATAGATGTGGAATGGATTCATAATCTTGTGTTTCATTCCCTTTCTCATGTTTAAAAGGATTTTTCTAAGAAAAAATTGGGATTTTTTGGAATCAATGATTTTGACTTTAAAAGAAAATCCAATTTCACCTTTAAAGAGGTGAAATCATGATTTTGTTTCTAGTCTTCTCATCAATTATCATTAATTAGAGATTACCAATGTAACCTTCAATCGAATTATGACATCTAATAATGTATAGGCATTTTTTTTTTTTACCAATATTATTATATAAGCATTCCATTCTTTTTAGTTCTATGAGTATTCTCAAATACAAGGAAAGATTTATCATTCCAAATTGATTCCATCCCATGCTACATCAATTAATTTCGGACCATTTTTTCATACCAAATGTATACTAAGGTTTTAAGAAATCTTTTGGCTTCTTTATTGGAGAGAAAGAAATCAAATTGTAGACATTGATTTCATTTGGTGTGACATGGGTCTATTTAGCTTTTTTTATTTTTTATTTTTTGAACTATTTTTTCTCAATCTTTCTTCTTTTTTTTTTTTTTTTAATTCATGGAGGTAAATTCACAATTTCAACATAAATTTTCTTACATAAATGCCTTTTTCTTGGATTATTGTTAGTGAAAGACAAAGGTCTTATGATTTCCAGCTGTCCTTTGCCCATTTTGAAGAAGACCTCCATAAACTTGCTACTTGACATCAATTTTGAAGATCCATACCCTTTGCAGTTCATTCAAGTTTGTCTCCAACTTCTCATAATTTCACGTATAAAAAATAGTACTATTTTCCGTACTCAAATTCAAAAGACCACTTTTGTTCCACCCCCGCGCCCACCCCCACACACACACCCCAACCCCCCACCCCCCCTGAAAAAAAAATCAAAAGGCCATAAAATCTTTATTTCACGGATCATAAAACCAGAAGATTAATTTTTGAAAAACATTACAAAATCAACAAACTCTGAGAATATAATAATAATAATAATAAAGTTTCTCCCGCCCATAATTAGGGATAAGAAATTGCAGTTTGTCCGGCACTCTTAATTCAATCAGTTTCAATTCGACATGCGTTATCTTTATACTCCACATCAACTTTTTTTGGTATATTATAATGAAATGCAACTGTTGTTCACTCATTTGATAAACAATTGTATATCGGGAGATATAAATGATAGAGAATTTAATGTTAGAATATTTTAAATATCAGTGAAAAAAAAGTATAATAAAGTAATTAAAATAAAAGAAAGAATAAAGACAGTAGAATTGAGCCTTTTTCACACAAGTTAGAAAATTTTCCTTGTTTTTCTTAAAATACTATTTGGTTTGTTTATGATTTGGTTCCTATGGTTACCGAGCCAAAAGGGGATTGGAGAGTCCAAATTCATCCTCAAATTAAACCATATAGCATCATTAAAGAACTGCAATGTACCGTTCAAAGTTTATCTTAACAGTGTGGCTGAAATCATCTTATTTACAAATCTAAGAAGCAGCTAGTGGCTAGTATTGAAAGTCATCCTCTTCCTACGCGATTGACTTTTACTTTCTTTCCTTAAATAATTCGCACTGTGGAATTATTTCATCAAATTATCTTTTGACCTACGCCAGAAAGGAACTGCCCAAATTGGTATACTACTCATTTGAGGAAAAGAGAAACTTGGTGAATTTTATGCCACATATGGTGCGCCTAGGGTCCACATTTGCTATCCAACTAGCTTTGCATGGGGTCATTCTAATTACGTGAGAAAGGAAAAAGGCAATTCGGAGTTCCTGTAGTTTTCTACCTTCTCCTTCCGGTGGCTTCCTCGATCGATTGAAGCGTTTCAAGGATTTTTCTAGAAATCCGAGGCAAAGTCACTCTTCCATCCTATTCTAAACGCCGTTTTTACACTGACTTAGGTCGTTTGGTGTCCTCCACATCTTCATTTATTAGTAAAAAATGATTTTGCACCCAAATGTGCATAGAGCAAAAAAAATCAATTATTCAAAGAAAAAGACATGCTTATAGCATTTAGGTTCTCATTTTTTTTCCAAATAAAGATAGTTCATTAATTAACCCGTTGAGCAAACATTCCAAATCCTTACACAACAAATGAATCAAAAGGGATGAGGGTCTTTCAACCTAGTAACTATAGCACATCCCTAGCTTTCCTTGAACAGCTGACCAATTCATACAAGAGTTGGCATCTAGGTTTTTTTTCAATTGACTCTCTTAACTTATGGTTAAAAAAAAAATGCTAGCTCTCTTAATATTCATGCACTAAAATATGACCTTATATAATTAGGTTAAAATATAAAAATAAAAAATACAATATAAAACACGGTAAGCACTCTAATGACCAATAAAATTATAATACTTGAGCAACTATAAGAAAATATAATATTTCTTAGTTTAATAAATCTAGCATTGTCTTCCTTAAATCAATTCTTCAACCTTCACCATGCCATTTCCTTTAAGAAAAAAAAAAAGAAGCTTCACTATGCTAAGCATCTTTTTCAACTTTATTTGCTTTTAGTGGCTCTATAAAGACATTTGCATCTTACTTTTTAGAGGAACAAAATTTAGTTACAATCTCATTGTCCTTAACTAAGTATCGAATGTAATGGTATTTGATATCAATATGCTTACTGTAACCATGAAAAACTGAATTCTTTATCAAAGCAATTGTTGATTTGTTATCATAAAAAATTCCAATAGGCTTAGCTTGTTGATGTTATAACTCATTTAGCATTCTTCTCAACCAAACCGCACATGTAGCACATCTTGCTACATCTACATATTCAGCCCCTATTGTAGAGAGAGCCACTACTTGCCACTCAGATGACCTAGAAAAAGCTCTAGTCCCAAGACGAAAAACAAAATCGAAAGTATTTTTCTATATCTCTACATCACCAGCTCAATCACTATTTATATAGCTAACAAGCTCCATGTTATTAGTATAAGAATAAAAATAAAAAATCCCACCACTAATCATATGTTTGATATGTCTCAAAATACATTTGGCTGCTTGCCAATGAGATTGATGTGGAGCCTCCATAAATCTACTAACAATGCCAACATTAATCATAATGTCTAGTTTGGTAGCGATCAAATATTGTAAGCTTCCAACCAATCTTTTGTAACTATTTGCATCAATCAAGTCAACACTACTATTTCTAACTAGTTTTAATCTCTCTTCAGTTGAAGTCAAGATGGGTTTACATAAATCGATCCTAAACCTTTTCAATACATCACTTACATACCTTTTATGAGAAATAAAGATCTAAGAATCTATCCATTTCACTTCAATAACATGGAAATAAGACATCAAACCCATATCTCTCATCTCAAACTTAGTAATCATAGCCTCCCTAAACTTGACTAGCAAATTAGAATTATTAATAGTAAAAATTAAATCATCAACATATAAGCACACGATGATAATATCACCCTGCAAGTTTGAGTTAACATATAAAGAATGCTCATATAAACTTTGATGAGCATGATCAACAAAATAAGAAGCAATTTTGGTATACCATACTCTAAGAGCCTGCTTCAAACCATACAAGGCTTTCTCAATAAATAAACCTTATCTTTTTCCCCTTTCTTGACATAGCTAAGAGGTTGTTCAACATACGCCTCCTTCTTAATTACACTATTCAAAAATGCAGAATTAATATCCACTTGAAAAATTTTCCAATTATTTTGAGCAGCAAGTAAAATAAGCATCTTAACAATAACAATTCTAACAATGGGAGCAAAAACCTCAAAATAGTCAATACTTGGCTTTCGCTTATAACCCTTTGCAACCAAACGTGCTTTAAAATGATCTGCCTCTCCATTAGACTAATACATGGTCTTATACAACCATTTAACAATAATTGGCTTCTTATCCTTGGAAAAGCTCCTAAGTTCCATTCTTTACGTTAGAATGGATTTCATCATCCATTACTTTTACCCGATAATCATTACTAACAGCTTCTTCAAAAGATAAAGGATCATAATTTGGAAAACAAGGCATAATACACCATATCATCAGAATCATCATCAAAAGAACTGTTGACATTACCAACCACATAATCCTCCCAATAAGAAAGCACCCTGTGTTATCTCTATGGTCGACCAGAAAGTTCTCTTAATGTAGGTTATATGTCAACATTTGCATCAACATTGTCTCTAACATTAATAATAGGTACTTATTGTAAGGTTTTCTCTTCATTAAACCAATCCCAAATATTGGGCTTTCTACCACTCTAAGCTTCTTATAGAGTCTCATCATGATCACTTCTGGTAGAATATCTATTCAAAACATAAATAGCATAAGAAATTGCTTCTACCTAAAATTTCTTATGCAAATCTTTTCTATGTAACAAAAATCTCATCATATACGTAATAGTTCTGTTGTTTCTATTGGCAACATAATTTCGCTGAGGCGTGTATCTAGCAGTTAATTAATGTTGAATATTATGTTTTTCAAGAAATTCATCATAGATAGTATATTTTGTAGTCCTATTAGTTTTCAAAATTTTAACTTAATATCCACTCTGCCTTTAAACATAAGTCACAAATAATTTCAAAGTATCACATGCTTTAGACTTATGCTTTAGAAAATAAACCCATGTCTTCTTACTGAAATCATCAATAAAAGTAATAAAATGCCTACTACCACCAACAAAAGGAACCTTTATAAAGCATAAATCTAAATGAATAAGCTCAAGTATGCTACTACCTCTCGAAGCTTTCTCTTTGGGAAAGACATGCCCATGCTTCTTACCTAAATCACATAACCCACATACTTTATTAGGTATAATAATAACAAACAAGCCATAAACCCATTGTTTATGCTCAAGAAAATTGAGGTTACAAAAATTTAAGTTTCCAAATCTTATGTGTCATAGCCAATTATCATTAGTAATCATAGAAGTATGACAATAAAGTGCATCATAGTTGAGCATTAAAGAAAACACACAATTTTAGACATGTTTACCTTTACAACCACTTGTTTATTAGTATCAAGAATTATATAACCATGTTTGCTAAATTGTACAACCATGTTTGCCAAACTGTAAATCGCAATTTTTCTCTATTAGCAGTCCTACACTTAAAAGATTATGACTAACATCAGGGGAGTAAAATACTTCTGAAATATAGTTTAGGGATTCATCTTTTGACTTGATACTAATTTTATCTTTCATATAAACTAATATGCTCCAATCATCACCAAGTCTTACCAAAGTACGAAAAGTATTATCAAAATCAGTAAAAAAATGCATCCTAGCAACAAGATTTCTATATTATTTATACCATTCTCTATAACTTTTGTATGAAATTTTTTATCATTCCTTATTATAGCACAACAGTCTTTATGAACTTAACCATGTTGTTTACAATTATAACACTAAATATGAGCCTTACACTTAGTCTATTTATGACCATGTCTCTTACACTTGTAACACTGAATAGATGAAATATCATGTTTTTTACTAACTTACCTTTTCCTCTTTGCCATCAATAACACTAAGAATTCTTACCACCTCTACCTTTCCTATAATTAGAACCTTCATGCTAATTCTTTCACTCATCCTTCTTATTCTTAACAACTACTCGAGCTTTTAAGGCTTGCTAAATTTTTTTACAGCTCTTTCATCCAAATGTAATTATAAGTCTCTAAGAGTCCTTGTAAGTCATCAATGATTTTAGTAGTGAGATTGATCTTTTCCTCACCTATAGTCACAACATCAAATCTCTTTGTTAAGGTACAAAGGATTTTCTCCATAACTTGAATTTCTATAATGGTATCATTGTTTTCCCTCATATCATTGACAAGTTTTTGTATGCACAAAAAACAATTAACAATTTTCTCATTCTTTTCTTGTTGAAGTATTCATACTTTCTCCTCAATGTTTGCAACCGAAGCTTCTTAACCTAATTTGCACCTTGACAAGATTGAGTTGATTATAAGATAAATCTTATCCCTATGCATCTAATGTCTCGAGATTTTCTAGTTTATTGAAACTATTCTCTACAATATCCCAAACAAAAACACTCAAGAAAAATTGCATTTGGACTTCACACTTATGAAAATTATTTTTCCCATCAAATTTTAGTGACGATAATTATACATGATGTGCATTTGTAACCATAAAAAAAATAATTGATTTCAAGTCAAGAAATAGTGATTGGATCTTGAACTTTTTTGAGGTATTGTATTTATTTATTGAAGAACTTATACTTCACTTTACATCAATCTTGAATTTTCTTCAAGTGTTGTCTTGATTTATTAGATCTAAACTTTGCTTCATGTAGATCTTGAATTTGTGATGAGATTCACCTCGCCTATAAGATTTTTTCATTGATCTATTTATTTTTTCTTCTCAATTATTGAAGCTTCAATAATGTCACATAATCTAACTTTGATACCATTTATAAGAACTAAAATTCACTCAATCAAGAAGTTAATTATTTAGAGAAGAAAGCCATACTTATGGTATCTAGGTGTTTTTTCAATTAACTCTCTTAACATTCACACACTAAAACATAACCTTATATAGTTAGGTTAAGATATAAAAATAATCACATACAAAACAACACTTCATAAACACTTTAATGACTAATAAAATTGTGACACCTAAGCAACTATTAGAAAACATAATATTACTTAGTTTAATAAGTCTAACATGTGTATTATGGGAGCATGTAGGACAAGTAGGTAAAACAGGAATCTCCATCTTATATATATAATCCCATGAATATCATGAAAATTGCACTCTATGAAGCCTACAAGTTTCATTGAACCTATGTTCCTTTTTTTTTTTTTTAAGTTGATTTCACGTTTGATATTATAACAAATTTGAGTATAATGAATTCCAATAAATGCATTAAATGATAATAAAATACAATAAACATAAACTATGATATTGGTTAAGAATTTAGAAATTTGAAATAGATTTGACTACTTAAGTGTTGGAGTAATATAAAGAGTTATAATTTAGACCAATATGGTTAAATTTCCATTGCACTTGTCAAATCAAATTATAGATGCCAATGATATTAGAAAAGCATGTTCATAATATCCCACGTATATCTAGAAATTATAAGGCACTTAAAGCTTAACACTTATTACATATAAGATGTACTTTCCTAGCAAATTCCAAATAGATATAAGCTTATACCTTTTACTTTTTTTTTTTTATTTTAAACTCACAATTGGAACCTATCAAATACCTCTTATACCTAATCTAAAACCTATCCAATTATAAGGTTTATAGATTTCAAATTGCATAGTTTCTGCTCACCTTAATGCCATGTCATAAGGAAAAAAAGAAAAGAAAAAAAGAATCTAGTGAACATGAATCTAGTCATATTCATTTTCCCATGATTTGGCTCTCAAGTTGTGCGTAATTGTTCACTTAGTGAATTATTGTTCTTTACTTATTTATGATGTTAGAGTTGTTTGACATAATATCTACTCTTGATGAATTAAGGCAAAAGACAAGGCATTCTATTAAGTGACAAAATTTTAGATGCTACATAAAAGTTTCCATATGTTTTTAACTAGAATTGACAACATTAGAAATGTCAATGTTTGGTAAATAAAACTAGAAAGTACAAAAACCACTAAATAGCAAGGTATAAGAAAAATAGGATGGTACAAAACTCTTATATCATGTTTGGTGTATGCAATATTGGATGTAAATTTTTATGATTGAAAAAACTAAAAAATAAAAAAAAATTAATTATTCATAATATAAATTATAGTAAAATTTAATGTTGTGGTTTCTGGTTAGGGTTATTTTTTGAAGTTGAAAAATATATTTATTTTGTACGATGTGAAATAGATATTTATTCCAACAAATATATGGTACAATTTTTTTTAACTTTTATCTAGTACCTCAAGATCCTTTTGTTTATAACTTTGGGCAATATGTAAACTAAACAATAAACTAAAAGATTTGTTCACCACTGTACCATTGAAATATAGCAACCAAATAATATCATAGGATATAGTCACACTAATTGAAGTTTTTTACTGGATTTCTTATCTTCTTATATAAACATTTTACCAAATCAAGGTGCAAATAGATAGAATAAGATTTATGTTTAATTTTTACCAATGTATATACCTAGCCAAGAAATTGTTTTTGAAAAGGTTACAACTAACATGTAGATATAACATGCTCTAAAATAACTTTATTAGAAAGACAGGATTCTAATTGTCGCAATTTGAACTTAGAAAATAGACAACACACTACATCTCCTTGCTTGCCAACAAGGATACATAAGTTATCTGTAACATCTACAACACTCGATTCCATCACTCCTATCATTTGGTTAAACTAGAAAATCAAGAATCCCCTAAGAAATAAGCATAGAACTTAGTGAATAAGCTTAGTCAATTGTTAACGAACAAAAGCAATGATTATTTGCATACATAATCATAAAAAAAAAAAAAGTAAAGACAAGCATAATAGTAAGATTTCAATTTATATTCTTATTTAGTCCTACCAATTTGAACTTGACATTAATAGCCTCCATCCTAACTTATTGGCATGATCCAGCCTTTAGCAACCAATCTATGGCTTAGTACCTTACCCCTTATGAGACGATGAGCATTTTGAAGTATCCATTTCTCTATAATTTCACAAGCCTATGACATCCATCAATGTTTGACACATTACTCTTCCATCCCATACAAACCACAACTCTAGAACTATAATCCCTAAGTTGCTTTTTCAACCCACTTGAATCACTACTTTTAGCAAAATCATGATCTTCATGACTTGCCCTAAATCAGGAATAAGCATCTCGCATGCTACCTAACCTCTTCATATTAATTTGCAACCCATTTAAAGAACCATTACCAATCAATTTATGACCCATAGCTCCCAACCCTCATCAATTATAAGTACCTATCATATAAATCCTAACTAGTTACTCCATCATAACCTTTTATCCCACTCTAATAGCCATTTGAGGTTAGTCTATAATCTGCACACCAATTTGCATTAGAGGTAGCCATCCCTTGGTGCATATAGTGAATCATCAAATATCATATCAATATTTGTACTTAAGGTCCAATCAATGCTCCATTCCAATTGACATAAACTCATACAAAATTAATATAAACTATTATAGAGAGCCAATAAGATCTAGGTCAAATTCTTTAAGCTAAAGTAACAAGGTCTGGAAAATCAAGTTCATGAATTTTCGAATGACTTAAGAGAAACTTAGTATGATGGACTTAAAGTAAGGATTATTGGACTAACCTATCTACCTTTAACCTTTCTTAAGGAAGCTAATGGACTTAGAGAGTCTCTTTTTGGACTTGAACTTAATAAGAACCTATGGAAGAATCCACTAAAGGAGAACTCATCTCAATCATTAACAATCATCATGATTCCAATGGATATCATCAATAGCTTAACTTTGTAAATACTCATGAATTTCTCTTCATTAAAGAGCTTAGAGATTCAAGAAAAACATCATTATACTATCAGATTGCTACTGAAAGGATCAAACAGAGCTAAGAATAAAGAACGCATAGTCTCTCTTCAAGACACATAGAGTTGATGTTTTATACCACTCCACCTATCACTAGTGCTTTCAAACTCCTTAAGACTGCCTACTCATCATTTCTCACCTATCACTCCTAGTTATTCCCTATGTGCCACTCTACATTAATCTTTTACAACTATTTATAACTTGAGACGTATGATAACCCCTAGGTCTCGAGCTCCTAAATTTTGGGTGTCAATCATCATTAATCGAATTAGGTGAAAATTTATGACTATGCTACAAAAATTAGGTAAAGTTACCGTACGAAGTTGGATTGCTAAAATTATATGAATATTAGAATTTATTAAATAAAGCGTTGACCTAGCCAAAAATGAAAAGTCATTTAAATGACAAAGTTAATGACTAGGATTAGATTATTATCTAAGGGTGATATATCAAGAAAATGTAATTAATATTTTAAAAATATATTGAAGGATATGAAAAAAGAATGAGCATAATTTAGTAGACAACCTTTGTAGAAGCTTAGAAAATACCATGTATAAGCTTGTGTCTAATAGGGAATAACATAAAATATTTAAAAGATAAGTAAAATTAAATATTCAAAAGTGGCTTTCAACTAACTAAGGGTTGGTCATTAGATATGGGAATCAAAACCATGGATTCCCATGGTATTAAAGGACAAAACATGGGTAGCACATAATGTTGGAACATGGCTTATCCAAAACCACTTGCCACTTAGCATCCTTGTCCCCTATTCCACCACTATATGAACCCCATTAATCCTCACTTTATACTCATTGGATAAATTTAGAGTTTAGCGAAACTTCGAAGCAAAAATTTGGAATTTTGAAAATTTAGGAAAATAAGGAGATAATTAGTACAGAAATTTGAATATACACACAACTTAAGCTAAGTAAACACCTAGAAGTGAACAGCCACCATCCTAACAAAAGCAGTGGTGATTAAGGCTACTAACATCCCCTTGTAGCCAGACATTCATCAAAGCAAGTTGCATTAGCTAATTCCGTTTTTATGTTAGATTTTTAATAAAATTTTAAATATAGCAAATTAACTTGGAAAATTGTGAAAATTTTTATTCTTAGGTTATTTTTAGTAAACTTTCATGAAAAAATGTCATTTTTTTTCTTCAAAATATGCATGTTTGATATTCTTTCATGTATAAGTTCTTTTGTGCATATAGTTTTCATTTTTTTTTCTTCAAAATATGCATGTTTGATATTCTTTCAAGTATAAGTTCTTTTGTGCATATAGCCTTATTCTCTAATTTAAAGTAGGTTAGTTGCAAGTGTTGCATTTAAGGCTAAACCAGGATGTAAAACCCTATATGGGTGGTATCATAGCATAAGTTAGAGACAATAGTACTAAATCGTATGCAAAAATGTATGGGTTAGCTAAGAATTGGATTGTTTTAACCTTATCTAGTATAGATTGTTGTGTAAAAAAATAAATAATTAAAATAAAAAATTAACAAAGTTTGTTAAACCCCATTATTAGGAAGTGCGTCTAAACTTGGGCACATAAAGACCCTAGTTCATCATCTACTTCAAGAGTTCAAATTAGGGATGAGTCTGAATGACCCTAGCTTAACCAATATTAACACTAAGGACCCCATCTTCAACGAAGTCAACCCCTGCAAGCAATGGTTGTGATGTAATAGTTCATAATGGCATCGGTAAGACTTGGAGAAATGAATGGGAGTAAGTTAGCCAAAGTTTAGCACATTGTAAAGTTATATGATAGGCATAACACTGACCCCTTAGTAGCAAAGGAATGGATTGAATCACTATAGAAAGCTTTTAAAGTACATGAAGTTGAGGAGAATAAGAAGGTGCAAATTGCTATTATCTTAATGAAAGTATGAACAATCAATAGAAAGGTAAGAAGAGATGACTGATAGAACCTATCACTCGGATTGCATTTAGAGATACAATTCTAAAATGATATTTCCCTAAATGTGTGAAAGAATAAACATGTAAGGAGTACTATGATGCACTGTCGATCAGTGGTCCCATTACTCGCGTACGCCTCTAAGGCCTCCAATCCCTCTCCCGAAAAATTCTCTCTCGGTAACCTGCTGATGATGAGAAACTGTACATTGAAGAAAGGTGGTCGAACTCCCTGAGCTCCCCACATTGTCATACGTTGATTTGTATACTCAGTAGTGATGATGTCAACCATTCCCTTGCTAAGTACTCTGACCAACTGCTGTTGAGAATCACTTGCTGAGTGACAAGAGACTTATTTAAATAGTTGAATAGTTTTCTCTTGATATACCACCATCTCTCTAGTCTCGGCCCCTTTAGTGCCACAACATTTTGACCCTTCCCACTTGCTGTGCTTAGAGAATATTCATACGAGACCCATGCTGCACTACCAGCTATCCACCTCATCTAACATTTAACTGCTTTTCCATTTTTGGTTTGTTGTCCTTTTTACCCTATTCGTATGTACTAGGAATCCCCTTTTTGTAAATATCTTCTTATAATTTCTTTATTTGTAATGCTGCCCTAAGGACTTACTATAAATAGTCATTTTTTCTTGTAAGCCAATGATAACTTACATCTTAATACTAAATACTCTGTTCTTGTAAGACAATCCTCTCCAAGTCTATACCCTTTACACTCTTATCTAATCTTACCAAGTAACTCAGGATTAATGACGGGTGGACCTTGACATCAACTTATGCGTCATATCAAGTGAGGTATCAAGTTGTGTTATGTTCGTTGGTGAGTCACATCCTCAACTTCACGCTAGCTACTCTTATTTGATTGTGGACCATTTCCCTCTAATTTTCTTCGATATCTCGAGGTACCCTTTTTAGTTCAATTCTGCCTTAGTAAGTTCTAATGATAATTGAGCTCCTAGGCACACTATTCTATAAGCTAAAGCAACATGGTAAGACGATTGAGGAGTGTGAGACGAAGTTTAATAGGTTGCTAACTTCACTCCAAAAGTTGTATAAGATAATGAGATAGCTAAAGTTAGAAGATTTAAGGTAAGATTAGATCTTTATTTTTAGGTTGAAATGAAAAGAACTAGGTTAGTATGATTGGCGAATGGTGGATATTGTTAATGAGGCTTGTCTACTTGAGCAAGCTCGTAAATTGAGAAAGGAGTCTGAGGAAGTTGAGAGCAAGAAGAGGAAGTATGAAGGGAGCTCTAGCCAAGGGAGCAAGTTAGCTAAAGGGAAGAAGTGGTATCAATCCCTAGGAGAGAATGGAAAACCTCATAAGGAAATACCTTCTTGTTAAAAGTGTAATGGTACACATCGAGCAATTGATTGCTTGGAGTTCCAAGGAAAATGTTATAAGTGTAGACAAGTTGGACATCTAGCCAAATAATGTCAAAACCCCAACCTTATGAGCATTTACTTTTATAGATGTAATCAAAGCGGGCACAATAGGTTCTCATGTAGAGAATAGTAGGTTGCCTTAGGCTAGAATCAAAACTAAGCCAATCGATTAAGACTTGCGAACAAAAACAATCGACCTAATGTGGCTAGACAAAAGCCTAAGGCCTATGAAAGAGTATATGTAGTTTAGTAAGAGGAAGTTAGAAATGAAAACATGGTAGTAAATATGAGTTCATGAACCTTATAAAACCTTCTTTAATTTAACAAGTACAAGTAATGCCTTATAGAAGATATAGTAGTAATTCTTGTTAGTATAAATCTTGATTGGAGGGACTAATTAGGATTTACTAGTACTTTCCTTTATTTTTTTATTATCTAACCTAACAATTAAGTATAGGTGGTTTAACTATTAGATCTAAATGAGACTAAACTAATTTAATGTAAAAGAACAATGAAATAAAAGAATAAGCAATTAAAGGAAAGTAAAGATTATGAAGAACCCATGGAATTTCCCCTTAAAATCTATGCCATATTCAATCTAATCCTAGTTATTGGACCATGGGAGTTTCTAATTTGATTTAACTAAAATTGCTTTAACAAATTAACTCTAAACCTTGAGTGCATTCTACTCAAATCGCTTCTATGATAAAATATATTAAGATCGCATTAATTCCTTGAACATTACTATAAGGTTACCTTAGTTTTGAGAAGTCAAATAGCCAAACCTCAGTCTATTCAGTTACTTCTAATTGCATTAGTCCACTCACAATAGGATCTTTTGAACTCTAGGGTAAACTATAATACTGATAACTCGAGTAAATATTAATTCAACATAATTAAGCATGATGTAATTAGATCTTAATAGCAAGAAATTATAGATTGAATTAACAAAAAATATATTCTAGACAGATTCTAAGATTCAATATCTAAATACTAAAAGAAATTAAATGAACACATTCTAAAGAAACATGAATATAAAATAGAGAGAGGGTAAAGAGGTTACCTTCTTTTAGAAAAATTAATTATGTATATAATCCACAAGGCTTATATCTTATATATAAGACAAGGAATCTTGAAAATATATCTTCTAATGTATTTTCAACATATCTCTTCAATATTTCTTCTTTCCAAATCTAGCTCCAAATAAAAGTTATATGGAAGCATGACATCTTGGATTGGCCCTACAAATTATCTTGTATCTTCCTTCAAATTAAATTTTCAATTTGTTGTCGAAATGATAAGATCACGATTTGATGCTCTCCCTGTGCAACTACGATCACGTCTAGTCATTTGAACCGTAAAGCTCCATAGGTTTGCAATATGTAGCATGCTCTATGTGTATATTTTCCACGAACATTTTTCCTATCAAAATAATAAAATATAAAAAGTTAGTGTAATATAAAGATAAAATAAAATATTAGCAAATTAAGCACTATCTTACACTAAAGATACAGTAAAACCTTATAAAAGTATTATAAAATCTACCTATAAAATAGGTATAATTTAGCATTTATCAAATCCCCAATTGAGTTGTTGTAGAAGGTTCTCTTAAAGTGCAACTTCCAACTAATACTGCAAAAAGTTAAGTAGAAGGTTACTTGGGTATGATACTTGTCTTATAGAAAGTTTAGTAAAAGGTTACTTGATTATGATATATGTTCTATGTGTGATCTATTGCTGAATGTTTGATTATGTTGATATTTAGCAAATAAGTACGGTGACGTAACTGTAATTATTTGTGTTAGGATTGGTACATATGGGAGACAGATATGCTATATATTCTTCAATATAGGAGCCAGTTATTCTTTTATATCAAAGAAGTATGTTGATAAAAATAGACTCCAAACAAAAACTACCTCCTTAAGGGAAGAACAAATTATGTAACATAAGTTGAAAAATGGAAGCATGTATGTGGTTTTAGGAAATTACCTATGAACTTAGTAATACTCTAGATGATGAGATTTGACATAATACTTAGAATGAATTAGTTAACTGAGCACTACATGAGTATGGATTGTGAAGGGAAGATGGTGATATTTAGAATTTGAAAGGAGAAGAATTCTATTTTAAGGGAAGTTCTAAAGAAGTCACCCATTTATTAATCTCAATAAGTGCGAGGCAAAAGTTGTTGAAAAATGGAAGTGTTGGGTATTTAGCCTCAGTAATGGATACAAAAGTTAAGGATGAGAGATTAGAAGAAATACTTGTAAAGTGTAGGTACCTAAAAGTTTTTCCTAAGGACTTACCTAGATTACCTCCTGATAAGGAGATTAAGTTTGCAATAGACCTTATGCTAGGTACTACATCAATTTCCAAGACTCTTTACTGGATGACTCAAGCTAAGTTAGTAGAGATCAAGAAGTAACTATAGGAGTTATTGGACAAAGGATTCATCAAGCCTAATACATCACCATGGGGTGCTCCTATACTCTTTGTGAACTAAACAAAGTAATGATTAAGAATAAGTATTTACTCCCTTAAATTGATAACTTATTTGACCAGTTGAAAAGAGCTATTGTGTTATCGTAGATAGACCTACAATCTATATATCATCGATAGAAGATTAAACTAGATGATGTACTTAAGACTGCATTTAGGACAAGATATGGGCACTATGAGTTTTTCATAAAGTCGTCTAGATTAACTAATGCCCCAACTACGTTTATGGATTTCATGAACTATATGTTTAGGAAATATTTAGATTAGCTTATAGTTATGTTTATTGATGACATCTTAATATACTCAAGAGATGAGGAAAAGCATTCAAGACATTTAAGGATAGTGCTTCAAACACTTAAAGAGAATTGATTATACCCAAAGTGGAAGAAATGTGAGCTTTGTTTAGAATAAGTTGGATTCCTTTGACATATAGTATCAGGTGTAGGAATAGTTGTTGATCATGCAAAAGTGAAAGCAATAACATAAGTAAGAGCAACTATAGTTACAAAAGTAAGGAATTTTCTAAGATAGCCTTACAATTAACTTAATTCATGAGAAAAGGTATTAAGTTTGAATGGGATGAGAAATGTGAGGAAAGTTTTCAAGAACTCAAGAGAAGATTGGTTACAACTCTAGTTTTGAATTCACTTGACGAATTTAGAGAGTATGCTATATATAGTAATGCTTTGAAGGATGGATTAGGGTGTGAATTGATGCAAAATGAAAGGGTAATCGCTTATGCATCAAGACAACTCAAATCACATGAGTGAAACTACCTAACTCATGATTTGGAACTTGTGGCTATAGTATTTTCTCCAAAGATTTGGAGACATTATCTATATGGTTAAAAGTGTAAGGTGAATACTGATTAGAAAAGTTTTAAATATTTTTTTACATAAAAGGAGTTGAACTTAAGGTAAAGACAATGGTTGGAATTATTGAAGGATTATGATCTTTCTATTCATGATCACCTTGAGAAAGCTAGTCCTATATTTGATGCGTTAAGCAAGAAGAAGTGTGGTAGTATTGCTGCACTCATCACAAATAAACCAAAACTAACTAAGGAAGGTGATCATATGTTAGCTAGTTGAGAAGTAAAGCCCAATCTCCTAAAGCACATCAAGGAAGCTCAAGATCAAGACGTTGAGTTGCAAAAGATTAAAAATAACATTGATAAGAATATTGACTTTAGGATTGATGATAAGGAAGTGTTAAGGTTTAGAAACAGAATTTGTGTGTAGGTTCCCAAAGTAACCAAGAGGGGGTGGGAATTGGTTACTTAAAAGTTTGAAACTTTTTCGCAAAATTGAATTAAAAATGATCCATTTGATTACTTAAGTACAATTAGGCATGAAATAATATATGTTCGATAATAAATTACGAAGTAAAGAGAGAATAGGAATGAGAAGATTGGGTACAAGATTTATCCTACTTCAGCCTTATGTCTACTATACTCTTCTAACTCCACTGTTAGGGACTTAGTAATCCTATCGGTGTTGTTCCACTATCCACATTTCATTATCTTCAACAAGAGAGAAACAATTACAAACCTTTCTACTCTGGGTCTCACTAGGCTACCCTTGCCTTCATATAGAACTATAGAAATTTGATTCTTTCTTTAACACAAAACCTATTCCATAAACAAATATGTTTACAAAAGCTATGAGGATAGAATACAAAGATCTTCTCAAATAAAGTACACCATAAAATTAGAAAATGAAAGTAGGTTGGATAGTGTTGTCTATGAATTATATTATGAATATGGTTCTGAATTCTCTCGACTGTTAAGCTTTTAGAAAACATATGCATCTCTAATCTAATGATCTCTATCTCCAAAAATTTGAACTTGTCTTCTTTTTATATCTTCTAATGCAACGTTTCTTTATTAGAATCTTAGATAATTTTGAATAACTTTGAAAAATCTTAACTTAGTCATTTATAGATGTGATCCCTAAAAATGTAGAAGCCAAATCACACTTGAAGTTGAATTCAATTTGAACATTGTACTGCTACTCTTTTATTTGAAGAAATCTGCAAGTATTCTTGAACAATTACCTTAGTTTCTTCTTACATTTCTCCAATATAATTCGCGAAAATTGAATCTTTTTTGAAAATAAATATCTCCTAAGATTTAAGAGCAAATCATGGTTTTAGATACTTTTGAATTTGAAACTTAGAGCTTCTAAAATTGTTGCTATGCCCTACTCGTGAATATTCAAATAAATCTGATATATTAAAATAAATATCCTTTGAAAATATTTGTATATCAACTTCGTTTGAACTTGATAAAAATCTGCAACAACAAGATTAAGATTCATCGTTATCTTAATATATCTTCACTTTTATCTTCGTCCTTTCTTGATTTGAACACAAATAAAATCGATTTTTGAATTCCATAAACTTCTCTAACTATCTTCTAACATAAATCTTATGAATAATTTGAAAAGTTAACTCCAATGAAAATCTATTGACATAAGATAATATGTTCGATTAAGTTTGTAGTTAAAATATCTCAAATACTTTTAACTTAATCCCTATAGATTTAGTTAACCAACTTTGTGGAACATGTTGGATATATTACCCAAGTACATCCAACAAGTGGAGTTGGGCCTTCAAAAAACTATAAGCCTACTTCTCAAAATATTTGGCTCTAAACTTTTGATACTATACTCAAGGTTTTAAAAATGTCTTTAAATTAGGTTTTGATTTTCAAAGTCAATACTAAAACTAAATTCTTATCTCTATCTTTATTGACTTGCACACTTAAGAAACTTGTTAAATATCATTACTCTTTTTGTTTTCATCAAAACATTTATAAGAGAACTCAATAGTGTACTAAAAGACTCGGAAATCAAGAAGATAATTCTAGAAGAGGTACATGATGTGAAATATTCCACACATTCAAGAAATAACAAGATGTGTAAGAATGTGAAGCAATAATTCTAGTAGACAAGGATGAAAGGAGATATGGCATAATATTTATCACGATGTGTGACTTATCATAGGATAAAAGTGAAGCATCAAAGGTCAAGTAGATTGTTGTAACCTTTAACCACACTTGAATGGAAATGAGAGCATGTAACAATGGTTTTTATAAGTGATTTGCCAAAAAAAGGAAAGTAGAATGACATGAGATGAGTTGTAGTTGATCAATTAACAAAGTTGACACATTTCTTAGGTGAAATCAATTGAACATTTTTGCAATTAACCGATGTGTATGTTAAGAAAATAGTTCGATTACATGGACTGTTGATGTTAGTAGTTTCCGATCATGACTCTCATTTTGTATCTTGGTTTTGGCAATCATTACAAGAGATAATAAAAACAAAGTTGAGCTTTAGCACAGCATATCATCCATAAAGTAATGTACAACCTGAGCAAACAATACAAACCTGAAAAGATATGTTAAGAGCTTGTGTATTAGATTTCAAAGGAAGTTGGGATGATCAACTATGATTAGCAAAATTTGCTTACAATAATAATTATCACAGCTCCATTCATATGGCACTATGCAAGGAGCTATACCAACGAAAGTGCATATCCCCAATTTATTGGGACAAAGTAGGAAATAAGTGGATTATTAGACCAATGATGCTATAAGAAATTAAGGATAACATGCAAGTTATAAGAGAACTGATGCAAGTTGCCCAAAGCAAACAAAAGAGTTATGTAGATGTTAGAAAGCCAATGGAATTTTAAAAGGGTAATTGGGTATTTTTGAAAGTATCTCCCATGAAAGGAGTAAAGCAATTAAGGATAAAAAGAAAGTTGAGTCCTAGGTATATTAGACCTTACCAAATCATGAAGAGGATAGGAAAAGTGCCAGATGAGTTAAAGCTACCAAGTGAAATGGCAAGTATTCATAATGTATGTCATATTTTAAATATGAGAATGTTTATAAGAGAATCAGCAACAATCTTAGATGTGCCACTAGTAGAGTTGAGAAAGACTTGAAGTATAGATATTGGAAGAAAGGTTCAAAGACTAAGAAATCGACATATTGAATATGTTAAAGTGCTATGGAGCAAACACACTCTAGAAGAAGCGACTTAGGAATCCACAAATCAAAAGAAGGAAAAATATCCTAAATGGTTTTTAGAATGTCAGTAATCCTTTTACTAATGGTATCTTTACTAGGAATAAGATGTAAGTATCAATTGGCTATTGCATGGCAGTTTCAAGGACGAAACTTTTTGTAAGGGGGATAAAATGTGACAACCCTTAGGCCCCAAGCATCCAAATTTAGGGCATCAATCGACATTGAATGAACTAGGTGCAAATTTATGACTAGGTTACAAAAACTAAGAGAAGTTATCCCATACCGAAAAGTTATTTAAATGATAAAGTTAATGACTAAGCTTAGAATATTATCTAAGGGTGACATAACCTTAGAAAATGTAATTAGTATTTTGAAAATATATTGAATGGATATCTAAAAGGAAGGAGTATGATTTAGTAGAAAACCTTTGTTGAAGCTTAGAAAATACCTTGTAGAAACTTGTGTTCATAGGGAACAATTTATAATAATTAAATGATAAGTAGAATTAAATATTCAAAAGTGGTTTTCAGCTAACTTAGGTATGTACATTGATTTAGGAATCAAAACCATGGATTCCAATGGTATTTTAAGGACAAAACATGGGTAGCACATAATAGTAAAACATGGTTTTCCCAAAACCACTTGCCACTTGGCATCCTTGTCCCCTAATCCAACACTATGTGAACCCCAATTCATCCTCACTTTATACTCATTGGATAATTTAGAGCTTAGGGAAACTTTGGAGCAAAAATTCAGAATTTTGAAAATTTAGGAAACTAAAGATAAAATTAGTATGGAAATATGAATATATGTACAACCTAAGCTAAGCAAACACTTGGAAGCAAATGGCCACCACACCTTAATGAAAGAGGCGGTAAATAAGGCCACTAACAACCCTTTATGACCGGACAACGACTGGAGCAAGTTGAGTTGATGAGTTTCATTTTTTGTCCATTTTTTAATAAAATATTAAAAATTATGAAATGTTCTAAGGTAGATAAGTTGATGGATTACGGATATGTCCGTAAGAGCATGAGCCCTTATGGCATACCAGCTGTTCTTGTACCAAAAAAGGATGGAATGTAACGAATATGCATTAATAACTAAGCCATTAATAAGATCACTATTAAATACCGATACAAGATCCTACAACTTGATGATATGCTTGACGAGTTACATGGCACCTGCATCTTTTCTAAGACTAACTAGAAGAGTGGTTACCATCAAATACGAATGAGACTTGGGGATGAATGGAAGATGGCCTTCAAGACAAGGGATGGTCTGTTCGAATGGTTGGTAATGCGGTTTGGTCTTACTAATGCGTCAAGTACGTTTATGCATCTGATGAATTATGTACTCAAAATGTTGATCGGAAAATGCGTTGTAGTTTATTTTGATGATATTTTAGTCTACAGCGCCGACCTCATCACCCATGTCGAGCACTTAAGATTGGTGTTCAACATCCTCCACATCGAGAGATTATTCGGTAACCTAAAGAAATGTATGTTTTGTCAAAGTGAGGTTATATTCTTTAGATATGTTGTTTTAAGGAGAAGAGTTCGAGTTGATGACGAGAAAGTCAAAGCTATTCTTGAGTGGCCGATACTAACTAGTGCTACTGAAGTCAAGGACTTCCATAGTCTAGCTTCGTTCTATCGGAGATTTATTCGGAACTTCAATTCCATAACTACACCATTAATTGAATTGACCAAGAAGAATGTTGAGTTTAAGTGGTTAGAGAAAGCTCAGAAGATGTAAAGTCTAAGCCACGTCTACTCCAATACTCACCCTACCAGATTTTGAGAAAGTTTTTGAAGTTAAATGTGATCTGTCTAGTGTTGCCATTGGTGATATCCTTATGCAGGAATGCCGACCCATTGCCTACTTCAACGAAAAGCTTCAAGGTGCTACCTTGAATTACTCAGCCTACAATAAGGAGTTCTATGCCCTTGTCCTAACACTCCAGAACTAGCAGCATTATTTGTTACTAAGAGAATTCGTCATTTATTTAGATCGAGAATCTCTCAAGCATCTTCGCGAGCAACAGAAACTTTCTTAGCATCACGCCAAATGGATCGAGTTCTTAGATACCTTTTGCTATGTCATTAGATATAAGAAGGGGAGCACCAATACAGTAGCTGATGCTCTTTCTCATCGTCATGCCCTCATTACAACATTACAAGATAAGGTACTGGGATTTAGTACTTTAGCTGATCAATATGAGCATGATCTATATTTTGGACCCTTAGTCACCAAGTATAGTATTAGAAGAGCTACGGAAGGATTCTACTTGAGTTGGGGGTTCTTGATCAAGGGTAAGTAGGTTTACATGCTGAGTGGTTCAGCAAGGGAGGTACTCGTTCAAGAAGCTCGTATCGAGGGTTTGGTTAGCCATTTTAGTGAAAAGAGGACGATTGAGATATTGAAAGAGCATTTCTATTAGCATAGGATGATGAAGGATATACGCCGAATACTTAAGAGGTGCGAGGTATATAAACATGCAAAGGGGAAGAGAGAGCCCAATGGGGAGTACACACACCTACCTATCTTAAAGTAGTCGTGGACCGATCTAAGCATAGATTTCATGCTCAACCTTCCCCAAATGCCGAGAAGACATGACTCGATCATGGTGGTGGTCGATCAGTTTAGCAAGATGAGCCACTTCATCCCTTATTGTTGAGCCTATTTTTTCGGTTTCCTATTTAAAAGTAATTTCTCATTTCCAAATTAATACTAAACCTTAACCCATTTAATATTAATCATCGACTAAAGAAATTGAGAAATTCCAATTTTTTATGAAAAATATTTTTTGGAGTCGCCACCCAACCAAAGTCGGGAAAAGAAAAAGAAAAAGAAAAAGAAAAAGAAACCATAATCAATTGGGTAAATTGATTACAATTTGGCTACTAGTCTTTGATTTCAATTTTGAATGAAGAACCAGAGGGTTCCAAGTTCGGGAGCTAACCTATTAAACCCTAACAAGAGTCTTAAGCTATCATAATGAAACTAAAAATGAACTCCAACAAAATCAAGAAATAAAACATTAAAAACCCCCTTTTTGTTAATGATAAATCTCTTCAATCTTGAAGTTAGGTGTTGAAGTTAGGTGTTGCTTTCGCCTTTTTCTTTTCCTTCTCTTCAAGTCTCTTCTCTTTCGAATGTCTAATGTTGTGTGCAAAACCCTAGTAAGTCCTTTTATAATGTATTGTAAAGTCCCTTTTTTCGTCACTAGACACAGCCTGGGACACAGTCATGTCCTCAGGTCATGTAACTTTCTGATCTTGGCAAATCTTCTTAGATGGACACACCCTAGGGACACAGTTGTGTCCCAGACTGTGTAACTTCAAAACTTCATAACTCATTTGTTTGAACTCCAAATTAAGTGAAACTTGATTCCTTTTCTTCGATTTCAATCCAAGAACGTGTTCAAACCTTGAAATCAAAATTTTACTCAATTAAGTATCAATTTCTTTAAAGAAAACCAAAGATGTAAGGGAAATACTATAAAATCATCATGTGAAATGTATTTAAAATAAGAATTATCAAATTTCCCCACACTTGAGCAATTGCTTGTCCTCAAGCAAATAAATCAAAACAAAATTTCAGGACAAGAAACGCTAAACAAAATTTATCACTATTTAGGAAACCGGCGAACAAATACACTTGACCCAAAGAAAAATAAGAAAATCATTTTCAATTAACTTCCAATAATAAAGTCCATCAATTTCACCCTTAACAATGTCATAGTTTCACTTAACCATATTCGAATGCTCCAACAATACTTAATACTAGAGTTCACTAGTTAATTTATGGAAGTCAAAGTTTACCCGAGTCATTTAACTAAAGATTCTTAAACTAGAAATTAGATTTAACATCTCGCCAACTAGGAAAGAGTCATAAAAATTTTGTCCATTTAACTAATGTGTATACAATTCTCTCTTCAATCTCACCAAGCGCCATAATCTAAAACAAACACATTTTACATCCACTCATCCTCTGATCATCCCCCTAGTTCATGCTTTTGTTGGGAAGTTTTTTCTTTTTAAACACAATTGTGTTTATAGAGGGAAAGAATCTCGCTCTTGTAACGGACCAAGACCAATCCATACCAACTTATCCTTATATTGATAGCGGGAAAGAACCTTGCTCTTCTGACGAACCAAGGCTGATCCATACCAATTTTTTCATTAGTATTGGCATTGGGACTCAATCTCACTCTTCTAATGGACTAAGACGAATCCTTACCAATTTTTTTCTATTCATATACTTGTTATTACTTTTTTTACCTCCAATCATTATGATTTTTCAGGGGTTTCTCAGAAGAAGAATTTCATTTGTTTATTTGTTAAAAATTATAGGACTCTAAAAATTTCTAAAAGAAAGGTATACATAAAAGTAAATTTAAAAACAACCATGACTAACTCTCAACTATTGATGTTGTTCCAATCTCAAGTCTTAGAGTCCCAAGCTAAATAAATCGTAACTTTGCCCTCCACAAATTTGATTAATCAATTCTAGTAAAATATAATAAGATCAATAATGATCAAGATGACATAGTTGATTAATACTTGTTAATCACCTATTGCAAGTTAACTTAAAAATTAATTGGGTCAAATGTGAATAATTGGTCTCCTAAATAGTAACAAATTCATATATATCCTTTCCCTACACTTAATAACGTACATTATCCTCAATGTACGACTAAGAAAGCACAATAGCAAGATATCAAACAAGAAAAAAATCATAGAGAAAAAGGAAATACATGTATTGAAAAAGAAACTAATACTTTCCTGCCAATCGAAAATAATGTGAAGAAGTCCATAACTAGGAAGCCATCGTCATTACATGTCTGATTGCACATGGCCTAGCCAACTAAAAACAACAAAAAAAAAAAATGAACTAAGAGGAGTGATCGAAATCCATCTCTCCATCATCCTCATCAGATGGTGCATCCGCCATGGTTTCATCATCGTCTTCTTCACTAACCTCATCATCCTCTTCACTACCCCCAGCTTCCTCTTCACCACGCTCATCGTCCTCTTCTTCACTCTCACTGTCCTCATCATTTGCATCCGACTCTTTCATCTTGAGAAATTTTTCAAATTTGTCTTAGCGGATATGAAGTTTATCCACACTATCTCAGATATAACGAACCTTAGTCATCAAGATATCAAATTTGTCCTCAAAGCTTGCTGAAGACGTCTGTCCTCTAGAGGTAGTTTGTGAGTGTCGACCTTGACATCCCATTGGTAAAAGGTTTATGAGTCAAAATGAATTAAGTTGCATAGGAGTGACTTGAGTAACAAAGGTAAGCGAGGGCCAAACTACAACCTTAGTCCGCATGGCCTACACTAGTAAGGTAATGTAGAGGCCACAACAAATATGCCCTTTCTTCCATATAGTAGTTGCTTGGTGGCTGAAAAGTTTAACTAACTCAATGGCTAGATTGATTGGGTTTTTATGAATAACACTATACAAGTAGAGGCAATCCTTATTGGAAACCACACTAGTGCTTAGGCCTCAGCCGGTCAATGTATGTGCAAAGAGCCAATGAAAAACACGATATTTAGGTTTGACCAATTGAGAAGCCTTACTTTTTGTTGTGTCATAAGCATCACCAACAGTAATTTCATTCCAAAACGTCCCTAGTGTTACTTTACGTGGAAAACAACATGTTAAACGTTGGAACTCTTCTGTCCGTATGAATTTATCCTCATAAAGACCAAGATATTTGCCCAATTGAGCTATTGTCATATGGAAAGGCTGGCCACTCAAAGTGAAATGGAGTTTACATTTGGGGCCCATACCACTAACACTCTCTTTATCAAGTTTATATGTGCATAAAAACTCCAATGTCAGCTCCTTATAAACTGGAGCTTCAAGAGATAAAAATCACTCCCAAATGGTTCCTTCCAATAGTTCCTTCATTTCCGTTGTTAGCTCCAATTGGGTGAGAATATCCCAATCCAAACGAAGGTTGTTACTGAAGAGCTTGTTCTTAAGTAAATTATAGCGTTTTGACTAGTATTCCTCTTTGAATTGAAGCATTGGGTGCTCTATTGGAGGGAGAGTGGCCAAAGGTTCAACAATGGCACCTTTTTGAGTTGAAGATGATGCTGCATACTTGGATTTTCTTCAAACGGTAAGCTTTGTGCGATTTGCCATTGACTACCTAAGAAGAAACACCAAACCAAATTAAAAACGCGCATCCTTGCTATACTTAGTTCAAACTAAGATAAAGTTATAAAGGAGTAAAAGTGAAGAATATTGAAAGAATTCTCATTGGGACATTTAAATAAACATGTAGAGTGCATCCACAAAACTAGTTGGTGTAAAAGAAATGGCTAGCAAATGCATCCAACTAATTAGACATTAGACTCATTACATTACAATCAGCTTGAAAAGAAGGCATCCCAACACATCAAAAATTCTAGATGTCCCAAAATCACTCTCACAATTCTAACCCTAACTGGCATAATTGAATAGTTATCACCGAATTGGCAAACAAAATTCAGGTTTGAGAGATCATAAAGTAATATCTAACCATAAGAAGCATCATAAAGTCATGGAAATCTATCAGCACAAGGCAAATGTATATGTCTATCATGAAAGAATAAAAACCAAGTAAATTCTCAGACAAAATTCATGTACCAATTCACAAAAGATCTAAATTTCGGTTACTTAAGTATGCCTAAACAATGATGAAAACAAAGCATGAACAATACAGGGCAAAAAGAAAAAAAAAAATTAGAAGAACTTGGATCAGGAACGTGAGGAGAAGATGGAGAGAAGATGAAAGGTGAAATGAATTTGTATGGATGTCTGAAGTGTTTAAGAGGGTGTGTGTATGTTTTGATAATATTATGCAGTGCGTGTACTAAATCATGTGGGTGCTGAGCAAACATGGGCTGGGACACGACCGTGTCCCATGCCCATGTAACTTTCTGTGTTGGGTGTCTTACCTGGGCGAACACAAGCTAGGATACAACCGTATCCCACGCCCGTATAACTTTTTGTTTTGAATGCATGTTGCTGGGTGTACACGAGCTAGGACACAACTGTATCCCATGCCCGTGTAACTTTTTGTGGATGGTGCATAAGGATGGGTGCACACAGGCTGGGACATAGCCGTATCTCATGCCCGTATAACTTTCTTTTCTTTTTTTTTTTTTTTTGCTTAGCCTAAATTCATGAATTTAAAAATAAAAGAAACTTAAAGAAATAAAAGTACTTAAACTAGAAAAATAAGACAAAGAAAACTAAAGAAAAAAAATTAAACGAAAAAGAAAAGCCTATGACTAAAATTGAAACAAATAAAAGAAGCAAAGCAAAGTTAGATAAAAGAAAAATAAAATGGAATAAACTTAAAGAACTAAAGTGTGAGCAAAATTAGACATTAGTTGCCTCCCAAGAAGCACTATAGTTAACGTTGACAGCTCGACGAGATACGTCTTCTCATTCATGATTCTTCATCCAGGTGGAGATAGGACTCCTCCTGTATCTCACTTTCAAACTCTCCATACGAGTGTAAATTTACCCTTAGGCCATCGACTTTGCCAATTCCATTTCATTGGTTCATAACTTCTATAGTTTCTCTCCTTATCATGCCACTTATCAAATTCATGTAGCCTAAACTTCTTCATTTTGTCCGCTTTTAGCTTAGATACTGTTGTCATTAGAAGTTTTGAACTTTTCAAGACAAAGACATGTTCCAAATGGTTTCTTGATAGTTTTGGTTCCAAAATTGGTGGCTTCTCGTTGAAGGATCTTAACCTAGGATCCTTTGGCTTGTGGAGTAGATCAACCCCCTTTTTATCCACAATAGATTCATGAACTTTTATTTAAGCTACCATTTTTGCACAATTGGGTTGGTCACCAAATTTTCATCTCCCTTTTGCAAGCAATAGCTTGAGGAATCCTTGGCAAGCGTTTCTTACGCACATGTAGATATAACAACATTAGTAGCATTAACATTGTGACATATGTCCTCTGGGTCAAGAAATTTGTCCATTGCCTCTGGAGTTTTAAAAACTATTTCATCATCCCCGACTCATAATATCAACTTATGCTCACTAACATCAAAAATAGCCCTAGTAGTAGTTAGGAAGGGTCGACCTAAAATGATTGGCACCTCAATATCTTCATCTATATCAAGTATAACAAAATCTACGGGAAAGATGAATTTGTCTACTTGTACTAAAACATCCTCTATGATGCCTCTAGGGCATGTGATAGACCTATTAGCTAATTGAAGACTCATGCACGTTAGTTTAGATTCTCCTAACCCTAGCTTTTTGAACAATTTATACGGCATCAAATTTATACTGGCTCCTGAATCTACCAAAGCATTATCTACTAACAAATTGCCAAGCATACAAGGAATAGTGAAACTCCCTGGATCGTTTAATTTTTGTAGCAGTTTTTTCTGGAGAAGTGCTGAGCATTCTTTGTTCAATGTAACAGTTGTAAGCTCCTCCAACTTCCTCTTATTTAATAGAAGATCTTTTAGAAATTTCGCATACTTTGGCATCTGCAAGATGACATCAACAAGAGGTAATTTAATGTGTAATTGTTTGAAAATATCAAGCAATTTACCAAATTCCTTATTCTAATCAGTGTAACTTTGCTTAAGGCGCTGTAGGTAAAGGATGGGAGGCTTGTACTCTTTCACTTTCGGTGGTTCCATACTTTCTTTTGATTTTAGTGGCTTTGCATTTTCCTTACGGTTGACTTCTACTTCTTTCTCAGCTACTTCCCCACCATCCTTCTTCTCCACTTGTAGTTTTCTACCACTTCTCAAGGTCACAGCATTAACATGTTCCTTGGGATTGACTTCGGTATTCCCTAGGAGTGTTCCCTATAGTCTTTCAAAGATTAGCTTCGCAAGTTGACCAATTTGGTTCTCAAGGTTGCGATTGGAAGCCTCTTGATTCCTCAACAATGATTTAATGTTGGATAAGTGAGCCTCATTGCCTTGAATATATTTAGTGAGAAGTTCTTCCACATTAGACTTCTTTTCTTGAGGAAGAGGAGGTAGTAATGGTCTTTGAAATCTAGATAGGCTAGAGTTGGTCTTCTACTAGCCTTGGTTTTGATTTCTCCATGAGAAATTGGGATGATTCCTCAACTCGGGATAATAAGTGTTGCTGTAGGGGTCATTTTGTTGCCTAGGTAGATTTCCTAGATAATCTACCTGTTCCAGTTGTTCTTGTACTCCATAACCCTATATACCAAAGTCACTTACATCCGATTGTACTTGTTGAGGGCCAACAGAAAGTGCATCAATCTTCTTACTCAATAGGTCCACCTTGGCTACCAGAGCAGTGGTCAAGTCCACATCATAAATTCCCATAACCTTTTGCTTAGCTCTAGTGCTTTCCCACTGATAATTGTTCATCGCTATTCCTTCAATTAGGTTTTGTGCTTGCTCGGGTGTCTTTGTGTTCAAAGTACCTCCTACAGATGCATCAATCATCTATCTCGTAGATAAATTGAGACCATTATAGAAGGTCTGAATCTGCATCCATAGTAGGAGGCCATAATGTGGGCACCTCCTAAGCAAGTCCTTGAACCGCTCCCAAGTATCATATAGAGTCTCCGCTTCTAATTGGGCAAAACAAGAAATGTCGTTTTGAAGTTTAGTGGTCTTCGTAGGTGGGAAATACTTCTCTAAAAATTTCTCTACCAATTCATTCCAAGTTGTGATTGAGTTTCGTGGTAGGGAGTTCAACCACTACTTTGCTCTACCCCTCAAGGAAAAAGTAAATAACCATAGTCGGATGGCATCATCCATGGCTTCATTGATTTTAAATGTATCACAAATCTCTAGAAAGCTAGAGATGTAAGCATTAGGATCTTCATCTTGGAGACCGTCAAATTGAACATATTGTTGCACCATTTGTATGCTGTTAGGTGCAATTTGGAAGTTATTAGCTGCAACAGTTAGCCTTATGATACTAGAGTCAGCTCCAATAAGTGTAGGCCTTGAATAGTCAAACATAGTCCTATTTGCTTCATTACCGTTGTTAGCCATGTGTGGTGGATCTTCTTGATTGATGAATTTAGTGTTGGCCTCTTCACCCTCTTCCTTAATCTCAACGATTAAATCGTCTTCTATGGTAACCACAGTTTGTCTAGGTCGCAATCTCAAATTTTAAAGGATAGTTCTCTCAATTTTAGGATAACTCTTATTTTAAATATCATAAATTGATACTCTAGAAATATCAATTAACAATTAAATAACATAATTGAATCAAGAAAAGAGAAACTTTATTGAAAATTATCAATCAATCTAATAGTCACATGAAACCCTAGGTTCCACAATCTTAAATACAAGAGTCTTAAGCTATCATAATGAAACTAAAAACAAATTCCAACAAAATCAAGAAATAAAACATGAAAAACCCCTTTTTGTTGATGATAGATATCTTCAATCTTGAAGTTAGGTGTTGCTTTCGCCTTTTTCTTCTCCTTCTCTTCAAGTCTCTTCTCTTTTGAATGTCCAATGTTGTGTGCGAAACCCTAGTAAGTCCTTTTACAATGTATTGTAAAGTCTCTTTTTTCGTCACCAGACACAGCTTAGGACACAGTCATGTCCCCAAGTCATGTAACTTTCTGATCTTAGCAAATCTTCCTAGATGGACACACCCTAGGGATACAGTTGTGTCCTAGACTATGTAACTTCAAAACTTCATAACTCATTCATTTGAACTCCAAATTAAGTGAAACTTGATTCCTTTTCTTCGTTTTCAATCCAAGAACGCGTTTAAACCTTAAAATCAAAATTTTACTCAATTAAGTATCAATTTTTTTAAAGAAAACCAAAGATGTAAGGGAAATACTATAAAATCATCATGTGAAATGTATTTAAAATAAGAGTTATCACTGGCTGACTTGCTAAGAAATTGTTTTTGGAAAACAAGTTGTCATCCTTAGGGGGAAACCAATTGCCAATGCAATCTTTTATCAGGCTTAGAACCACTTATCTAGTTTCAATGATAGCTCCCAAGTAGTCCAATGTCTTATTAAGCAGTCCAATTAGAACCAACAATTTTGACCCTTACCATTTCCTTTTCTTGTTCTTGCTCTTCTTCTTCTTTCTTCTTCTATCTCTTTCTAACCTCCTTTTTTTTTTCTTTTCTTCTCTTTTTTTCTTTTTTTTTCTTTTTTTTTTCTTTCTATGAAAGCAACTTAAACCTGAAACAAATGTAAAACATACTCATTTCTCGAACAAAGATGTCTTGTGTTGAATTTTCAGTCCAACCATTGGCTTTTCGTGAAAACATCCGTTCTCAAGCGAGTTTTTACTCATGTGCCACACGTTACTCTTTCTGAATATGGCCTTATCCTGAAAAATAAGAAACTTGTCTCCCTTTCTTAGGGGGTTAACCATAATAAAGTATTAAAAGAATTTTTATCAATAGGCATCACTTCAAGTTAAGTGTTTATTTTTTTCTTATGCCTCTTGCTTGTAAGGTTTATTTAGATAGAGGATAAGGTGAGAAGTAGGGTCTTTTAGTGGAACAAGAAAGGGGCTAAGGATATTATCCAATGCTAACGACTACTAGGAATACCAACTTTGCATGTAGAAAATGAAAATGAGACCACAGTAATAGTAAGATTTTTTGCATTTCAAAATCTGAACAAAAATTTCATTGATGTTCAAGAATAGTACATCTTTAATGCATCAGCGTTTACTAGGTCCTTCAAGTCTAGACCATCCATTTGAGACAAGATAACAACTCCCCCAAGCAATACTTTCTTCACAATGTAAGGCCTTTTATAGTTTGGAGCAAACTTCCCTTTCGAATCGGTTATGTTAGGCAAAGTCTTCCTCAACACCATATCTCCTTGCTCAAAACTTCGGGGTCGTACTTTTTTGTTCAAAGCCTTGGCCATTCATTGCTGATAGCAGATGTTGTGGCACAAAGCTGCCAACCTCCTCTCATCAATTAGATTCAACTGCTCAACACACTTCTTTATCCAATCAACCTCATTTAATTGAGTTTCCGACAATATTCTGAGAGATGGGATCTTTACCTCCACCGGTAGTACAGCCTCCATTCCGTATACCAACGAATAAGGGGTTGCCCCTATTGATGTTCTGATAGAAGTTCGATAGGCCATGAGTGCAAATGGTAACATCTCATGCTAATCTCGATACGTAATGGCCATCTTCACAATAATTCTTTTGATGTTCTTATTGGCCGCTTCCACGACTCCATTCATTTAGGGCCGATAAGGAGTAGAATTTCTATGAATGATCCTCAAGTGTCGACATAACTCAGACATCAATTTATTATTCAGATTTGTACCATTGTCAGTAATAATTGTCTCTAGCATACCATACCAAGCCAGTATATCTCTCTTGATGAACTTGACCACTACTCCCTTCGTCACACTAGAGTAGTATGAGGCTTCAACCCACTTAGTGAAATAATCAATAGCTACCAATATAAATCGATGCCTGTTAGATGCCTTTGGAGTGATCAGGCCAGTGATATCTATTCCCCACATCGAAAAATGCCATGGTGCTAATAGTGTATACAATTCTTGAAGTAGAGCATTTATCTTATTCGCATAGATCTAGCACAAATGGCAGCGTCTAACATGTTCGATACAATCCGCTTCTACAGTTAACCGGTAATATCCCATCCTCATGATTTTCTTGGCAAGCATGTAGCCATTCATGTGGAGGCCACATATTCCCTCGTGCACTTCTTTTATTAGCATCTCTACCTCTTTCCCATCTATACAACGTAAAAGCATACCGTCAAACGATCGTCGGTATAATATAGAATCGCTTATCAAGTACTGAGCCGCCAATCTTCTAATTAATTTTTTGTCCTTCCTCTCTACTCCTTCAGGGTACGTACCATGTTGTAAAAACATTTTGATATCATGATACCAAGGCTTTTCGTCACATGAACTTTCTATTGCTAAACAAAAAGCGAGCTTTTCTTCAATTTCAATTTTAAGTGGCTAAATCTCCACTCCTCTCGATATTTGGATCATTGATGCCAAAGTAGCAAGAGCATCAACGAATTGGTTTTGAGCCCTTGGTATATATACGAATGTAATTTTTTTGAACTTAGTTATCAACTCGACCAGGTGTTGGCAGTAAGGTACTAATTTGGGGTCTTTTGTCTTATACTCACCTCGAGCTTGGCCTATGATCAACGAAGAATCTCCATATACCTATAATTTCCGTATCTCCTTAAATAATGCAATTTTGAGTCCCAAAATACACACCTCGTATTTTGCAATATTATTAGTACATGGAAAGCCAATCTCACAGCCATTGGAAATTGTGTACCTTCAAGCAATACCAGAATTGCCCTGACTCCACATCCGGACACATTAGCTACTCCATCAAAAAACATTTTCCACCCTGAAGATTTTTCGACCACTTCACAATCAGAATCATTTCCCGCTATCAAGATACTTTCATTAGGAAACTCAACTCGTGTCTCTTGAGGGGTCTCCTCAAAAGGATTCTCCGCTAATTGATCTGCCAAAGCTTGCCCCTTAACTAAACTTTAGCTCACATGCTTAATGTCAAATTCTGTCAGCAACATCTACCACTTTGAAACTCTACCAATGAGAGCTGGTTTTTCAGCTAAGTATTTCAAAGGATCGTATTGTGTTATCAACTCAATACGATAATAAAGTGTATATTGTTTGAGCCGATGCATGACCCAAACCAATGCACAACAGGTTCTTTTAGCTTTTGAGTATTTCTGCTCCCCTTCTATGAACTTCTTGCTTAGATAATAAACGACTCGCTCTTTCCCTTCTTCATCCTTCTAGCCAAGTACAGATCCCATGGATTCAAACATTATGGTCAGGTACAAAAACAATGGCTTTCCAAGTTTAGGAGCTACTAACACTGGAGGTTTCATGAGGTATTCTTTGATTTTCATGAAAGCCTCTTCGCATTCCTCATTCCAGTTGATCTTCACGTTCTCCTTTAATAGCTTAAAAAAAGTGCAACATTTATCTATTAACTATGATATGAATCGGGCTATGTAATTTAAACACCCTAGCAATCTTCGTACTTTCTTGAGTGTTTGTAGAGGAGGCATGTCAATTATGGCTTTGGCTTTATCAGGATCGACTTTGATACCTCTTTAGCTGACTATGAATCCCAATAATTTTCCTGACGTTACACCAAAGGTACATTTCTCCGGATTTAACTTCAAGTGGTACTTCCTCAGTCTATCAAACAACTTCCTCAGGTTTTCTAAGTGATCTTCCTCCTCCTTGGATTTTGTAATCATATCATCAATATACACTTCTATTTCTTTATGCATCATATCATGAAAAATCGCAACCATGGCGGCCCTCTGATATGTTGCGCCTGCATTCTTAAGCCTAAACGGCATCACCTTGTAACAAAATGTTCCCCAAGTTGTAATGAAAGTCGTTTTTGTCTTATCTTCTTCGGACATCTGGATCTGATTATATCCAGAAAAACCATCCATGAAAGAGAATAGATGATTTCCAGCCGTGTTATCCACTAAGACATCAATGTGAGGCAATGGAAAATTATCTTTAGGCGTTGCCTGGTTGAGATCTCAAAAGTCTACACATACTCTGAGTTTCCCATTCTTCTTTATTAATGGAACAATATTAGCTACCCATTCCAGATAATCCGACACTTCAATGAATCTAACTTCTAGTAGTTTATTCACTTCTTCTTTAATTTTCAGTAAGATGTCAAGTCGAAATCTCCTTAACTTTCGCTTTTTTGGTTTGGCATCTTCTTGTGTAGGTAATTAGTGAACTACAATCGATGGGTCCAACCCAGGCATATCTTCATACGACCAAGCAAACACGTCTTGATATTCGGCTAATAATGTAATCATTTCTGTTTTTTGTTTCTCTTTTAAACTTGCCCCAATTTTTAGATTCTTAGGATTTTCTTCGTTCCCCACATTAATTGTCTCAATTGGTTCATCAATAGTGATTTTACCCAGTTCATGATTTTTCCATTCCTCTTGTATATTATTGTGGTCATTAACATCACTCTCAATGACTGACCCAATAGGGTCAGAAGCGATATCGATATTCTTATTTTCTACCTGTGCGAGGTATTCCTAGTTTTCACTTGGTTCATTGGATCTAAATGAGAATGCATAAAGAAAAGTGTATGTAAGTAGAAGAGAACTAAAACGCAATATAGGAAAAAAAAAACGAACTAAGATTTCATTGAATGAATGGAAGTGGATCTCAAATGAGATAAGGGCCTAACTAATTTTGAATGAAAGGTTCGATGATACATTTGAAACAATGACTATTGAAAATTAAAAATTTAGAAAATACTAACTATGGGTTACCCCTTTACCCTAAGGAAAACCTATTGCCATTCGTCGGGATGGAGAACCAGTTATTCAAATGATGCTGGAACTTATGTAACGAGCTTGTTGATCCTTCTTGGCTAGATTCCTGAGCTTAAGTCTCTTCCCATATGAATGTCTCAACTAGTAGTGGAAAGGTCATCGAGGCATGGTACAATCTGTTACCTCTCTTGCCCCTCGCTTATTTCTTCTGGAATTCTTCTGCCGAGCTAAGATTGTAGCCAAGGCTATAGGTGCCGATCTAGTCTTCCTTGAATTCTATTCTTCTATCGTCTTCTCTATCAGGACCGGTAATCATGTTCACTTTTTCAAACATTTGTAATCCCAACTCTTCTTGTCCCTCACTTCCTATGTAGGGTATAGCCGTTTCCTTGTACATTTCATAATCTTGATCTCCCAGAATTGTAATCACCCGGCCATTTGAGATAAACTTCAACTTTTGGTGCAAGCTCGAAGGTATGGCCCCTGCTGCATGAATCTAAGGTCTTCCCAAGAGTAGATTGAAAGATCTTGGAATGTCCATGATTTGGAATCGAATTTTAAAGTGTTGAGGGCCAATACTCACGGATAGATCAATTTCCCCTATAATCTCTCTTCTGGAACCATCAAAGGCCCTAACTGTTGTGGAAAAAAGCCTAATTATAGACGTATCGATGCCTAGAAAATCCAAGGTGGCGAGTAGGTAGACATTCAGCGATGATCTGTTGTCAATGAGTACCCTGGTGATAATTATGATAAAGAGTGGCTTTGTATGTTTGTTCCCTTCTTCACCCAATTCTTCAGCTGAAAAAGAAATTTGATCCATTGTGAAGACAGAATTAGTGACCAGCCCCATCTTTTCAGTTGGAATTTCATGAAGGACCTTCACCTCATTTAAGGTATGAAACAAAGCCTCCCTGTATAGTTCAGATGTAATTAACAAGCTCATCAACGATATTTGTGCAGGAGTCTTATTGAGTTGATCCATGATCTTATACTCACTCGACTTGATCATCTTAGTAAAGGCCGATAGCCCTTCAATGTGTTTGGCCACTGTCTTATTGTTTGATTCTCCCAATATGACCTTCCTCTCATGCTCCTCTCTTGCGTCATAAATCTTTCCCGATCGAGTAATGCCCCCTACCAAAGGACCTGGTTTTTCTTGATTTACCAGGTGATAGCTAAATGGAGCAACCTTGTAATTTTCTGATGGCCATGGTACGTGAAATGTGTACCTCTTCACTTCTAGGGTCTGGTTGCTAGTATAAAACTCAAAAACCTTAGGCTTCTCATTTGAATCAATGACATTGACGACACAGTCATCAAAAATCATACCAATTATCGACCTATGGTTAGGTAAGGGATTATTGTTAATGTTAGGAACCGGGGCTTCCACAAAATCTAACTGTACTGTCCCTTCATCTATCAAGTCCTGAATCTAGTTCTTTAGTCTCCAGCATGCATCAGTCGAATGCCCCACTTGTCTACAGTGGTATTCACACTTTACTGTGGGGTCAAAGATTTTCAGTCGGTATCGATCGCTAAAAAGTTCGTACCGTATCAAATTATCCCTTCTCAACTTCTTGAAGACTTAGCTTAAAGGGACCGGTATCTTAGTAAATTATCTATAAGTCCTGTTAACTTAACGCTGGTCTCTAAATTGTTGCTGAGCAAAAGGAAGATTTGTCTTGAAAGCAACTTGAGCGTTTGGTCTGGCATTTGAATTTACCATACCGACCATAGATTCTTTAGGCTTGCTGCCAGCTGGTCTAGGACTAGATGATGACACTAGTGGTCTTCTATCTGCTGGCTCTTAAAGCTTACCAGAAGGGACGGTGCTTTCAATCCTACATCCTACCACTACTACTTCAGCAAAACTAGACGAGGCCTACCCGATGAGATAGGAGAAATAAGGCCTTTCCAAGGTGTTAATGAAAGTTGATGTGAGCTCCTTCTCAGTAGTAAGAGTAGAGATTCTTGTAGGTAAAGACCTCCATCTTTGAGTGTATTCTTTGAACGATTCGTTATTCTTCTTTCGTAAGGCAACTAGGTCTATCATAGTTGGGGCTAATTCTACGTTGAATTTATATTATTCATAAAATGCTCTAGCAAGTTTCTCCCATGTATTTATCTGATTCAAATCAAGTTGGGCATACCAAGTCAGGGCCGGTCCAGTCAGACTATCTTGGAATGTTTGTACCATGAGTGGATCGTACTGAACATATTTACTCATCTTCTTGACGTACAACCTGGTGTGGAGCTTGAGGCAACCCACCCCATTATACTTTTCGAATTCTGGTACCTTAAACTTCTCATGGTATGATCCTATGTCATACACGGAAAATTCGATGATCTCCGCCTATTCAAATCCATCATACCCTACAAGTGCCTTCATCTTCTCAATTATCTGTTGTGTCAATTTCTTCTCAGTTCTTTCAAGCTGTCCATACTAGGCCCTTGGTCAATAGGTCTTGGGGCCGCATACATATCAGGTTCGAAGGTTGGGTTATCTTTCAGGTAAACTCCTTCTGATTAGAATGGGTCTTTTTGATATTCATGCTTTGCTTCGGGAGCATGTGTATTCTTCCCATAATGGGTCTTGGAGCTTTCTTTATTAGCTGGTGCTATGGCTCGCAACAAAGCGATGCTATCTACTAAGAAGCTCATTTATTCTACCATCTTCTCCATAGCCCTTTCCATGGAATGAAACCTTAGCTCGAAGGGATCATTGATCTCAGGGTCTCCGTCATTTCCTTGAGTAGTGGCCATCCTAGTCTGGGAACGTGTTCTAATCGGACTTCTCTAAAAGACTTAACATTTAGGAGCTATCTTGAAATTTTACCTGATTGTCAGCTCATAAAAAGGTTAGTCATATTACAATTTTTTAAGAAAGAGTTGTTAATCGTATAAATAGAAGATGCATGTCACATGAATGCAATGAAAAATTAAGAATTGGGAAGAAACCTTTAATGTGGCAAAACCTAACTAACTTTTATTAATTTTTTGCAATTATGAAGCTTTACATCTCTCATTCTGTTCACAAAAAGAATTCTAAAGAAAATATTAAAAAAAAAACACCTAAAATCTAATCTCCTAGTGGCTAATAGGCTTATCCTACATCTTTTTCCTCTTTCGAATCTTGGGAGTCTCCTCTTCTTTGCCCTTAGTCCTCTTTAATTGTGCTTCTAATGCCTTTATCTTCTGATGATATTCATTGCAACGGTTTTCTAACTCCTGCTTTCTTTTACTCGCTTTCTCGGGTTCAGTTTGAACTTCTCTCTTCTCTTTGTAATCTTCCATGTCTTTCAACCCTTTTAGTTGGTGATAAAGAAATCCTTTGGTTGTTTGGCTCCTGGCTGCTATCCCCTTAGTGGTAGGGGTGGTCTTTCTTGTGCACCAAAGAGCTCGGATGCTCAAGAGCTTGGCTACTTTGTCAGTCATCATCATGCCAGGGTTATGGAAGTCCAATAAGACAACTTCTAATGATGGTCTGGGGATCATGTCCTCAATGAGTCCATTGGTTGGGACATATCCAGTGCAGAGGTTGAAGCCAATCAGAGGGACCGCCTTGAAGTCTTCACACCCTCTTATCATTTCCTTGCTTACAAACCACCTGGGTGTTAACAACAACTCTTCCGCTTTCATACTCTGAAAGTATTGGACTTAGTAGTAACTAGCTATATTTTCTAGTAGCTCAATTCTTTCTTCAAAAGATTTGATGAGATCGTATTGCAAAGTAAACTCGGCCCAATTGAAATCAAGTTAGTAACTTCTCATGTAGCTAATGAACCAGACCACCAATAGGACCATATTAGTCTTCAGATCTCCTCGTTTCTTTTTCTTGAGATGGTTCAGTATCCGGATCTGCTCGGTTAGAAGGGCCGGGACATATGATTTCCCTTAAAGGAATTAGGTTATGAGTTCCGCAATTCTAAAGTAGACTCGGCATCTATCATCAAAGAACAAGATAGTATTAAAGACTACCAATATAAAAGCGTTAACCCGGTACTGGTGCCATGCTTCTAAATTTGCATAAAAAACCTCGCGTTTTTCTCTATGCTTCAATTCAGTAGAAAACCAGTCCATGACATCCTCTAATCGAATGGTCTTTCCTTGATTTAGAACCCAGTTTATTTCGGTTTTTCTAATTCCCAACAACTTGCTGAAGATCTTTGGTGCTGCAGCTTCCAAGTCTAGGACATAGACATCATCAGTGATTGTAGGAGCCCATAACAATTGGGAGTATTCTTCTAAAGTTAGGGTTAGTTGATGTAGGCCCATACAAAAACTAATGGATTCGGGCTCCCATAGGTGGACTAAGGCCCGCACTAAAGTAATGTTTATGGGGATCTTCTATAGAGAGAGAATAGGCCCAATCCTATTCTTGATAAACTCCTGTTTATCTAGGCTAAAGAGTCAAAACCACGTTTAAAGCAATTTTTGTGGCCAACGCAGTAGGTGGACATGAATGTCTTCAAAAGGCTCTTAACTAAATCTAGCCATGACTAATAAAAATCAAAATCAAAATTACAATTACAACGTATTTTAAACTTTACATAAAATTATTACAAATTATTTATAAGGAAATATTACAACTACAACTTCACAACTGCCCTTGTCTATTTAGGTCTACCACATTATAGGTTCTTGCAATTTTTTTTTTAAAGAAAGGTTTTTGTGTAATGCAAAATGGTGGGTTCTAAAGGTTTTCAAGTTCTGCAACCACTACATTTTTCAAAGCAACGATTCTGTGGTTGCATTTGAACTTGAGTGAGATAGCCTGATCGACCTCGAAAGGTAGTGGTTACCCTACAACATCCGAAGCTTACACAATAGCTCCCCTCTTAAGGTCCTAAGATGGCCTAGTTCTGATCGTGTCTACCAAGTATTTATGATGCAAAAAAACAAAATAAAAGTAAACTCCCCAAAACTACCACCTTAAATAAACTACAACAACATAAAATAACATACCCAAGTTCTTTTCTTATTATTTTTATTATTTCATTTTTTATTTCTTTTATTTTTTTATTTTGAAAAATAATCCTATTTTTGGCAACTTCTAGTGGCTAGCCTTCTAGCGCTCCCCAATAAAGTCGCCAAACTGTCGAGCCTATTTTTTTGGTTTTCTATTTAAAAGTAATTTCTCATTTCCTGATTAATACTAAACCCTAAACCATTTAATATTAATCTTCAACTAGAGAAATTGAGAAATTTCGGTTTTTTATGGAAAATAATTTTTGGAGTCGCCACCCAACCAAAGTCGGGAAAAGAAAAAGAAACCGTAATCAATTAAGTAAATTGATTACGATTTAGCTACTGATCTTTGATTTCAATTTTGAATGAAGAATCAGAGGGTTTCAAGTTTGGGGGCTAACCTATTAAAGCCTAACCGGTACCACTATCTATTTACCGAAATTAGGATTATTCTACTAATTATAATATTTAAAAATAAATAAATAAAAATCAAAAGAAAAAAAAAACCTAAGTTTAACATATTTTATCGTCACCTTGAAGGTATCTACATATCCGCTAACCGGGATCAAATGATCATAATTTTTTTTCGAAAACTTTAGTGCATTAGTTTATTTTAATTTATGAAAATTGACCGAGCTTATGTGTTTAAGTTATTTATTTTAAGTAAAAAGAAATCCTAGAAAAAGGGTCCTAACTTGAATGTTTATTTTATAGGAAACTCTCTAAAATGTCCTAGACTTTAAAAATAAATAAATAAATAAATAAAGGTTTATTATTTTTTAATTTCTAAAGAAAAATAACTTTTCTAAATGAGAAATTCAAAAAAAAGAACTAATGCTAACTAAATTCCCTAAACTAAAATATATATTTTTCCTTTATATATTTAAAATAACACCAAACATATCGTTAGCTAAACAATTAAAAGATAGAAAAATAAAAACAAATAAACAATGCAACTTACTTACCTGATTGTGTACTGGTCGTTATCATGCGAGATGGGTGGTTGGTTTAATATTATTGTTGTTGCAACGTAGTGCTTCTACGGGACTTACGTAAGGATTTGGCTACTGCTATGGCCCGTCAGCGTAGCACGCTGCACAAGTTCAATCTAGGTGTTTCTTGGTGATCGTATGGTGACTGTGATGTCCGTGTGCGAGAGAGAGATCACTCGATAGACAGTGGCATTAGAGCTTGTTGATCGAAGTTAGCGTGTGGATTGTAAGCTTGCAGATTGGTCGGCATCGTAAGCGAGAGTGCAATGTGGATAGCTAGGTCACATGAGCGCGTGTACAGTTGAAGAGCAGCGATGGATAGTACAATTGCCATTCTGTTTAGAACGTGCTCGAACTGGTTAAAGTTCGATTTAGTCGTTAGAAATCTGGTCATGTTCTGGTCGATGGAGGTTAGACGTGCATTAGCAGTGATGGATTTGCAATTGTGGGGCTTGTGTACAGTACGTCTAGTGAGTGTGGATGTTGCTACTACTGTCCTTAGCATCAATGGTTGATTGGTAGATAGCTTAAGACAATGCACAATATGTGCTGATCGTGAGTGAAACAGTACGGTGAAGTGGTGTGGATGTTAGGCTAATAATGGAAGTGATCTGCAGTTTATTGGAAGTGTGAAGCATAGTGATTAGTGTAGGGGCTTGCATGGGAGTGTTGCGTGGCTTAGTCAGAGTGTTTGCTGCGAACGGTATGTGTTGTGTGTGGGGACAGTATTGGAGTTACAGCTATGAGTGAAGACAATGGAGTTTAGCGAGGGGCTGCAGCGTATGGTGATTCAGTTAATAAGGGAGTTATGGTTTCTGCAGCAGTGGAGTTGAGTGGTCATGAATTTATTTGAGGTTGATCTCCATCTTGTATGGAGTTAGTGTTTGCTGTATTTATATATCCAAACCATATCGTATCTATTGTATCTAATTTGATAATAATTAAACTAAATCCAAATTAATTCAAATCCGATTTAATAAAATCAAATTAGATTCAAATGATTTTAATTAGATATGAATCCCATTTACTCTTCTCACTTTTTGTAAAAGATAGAAAAAATAAAAGACATAAATGCCTAACGAGACTCAAACCTAAGACCTCGAATTAAATCCAATCCAATACTCCAATGCTTATCCGTTAAGCTATTGGCTTACGCCTTGACATTCAATACAATTAAATCGTACTTAAACTACCCAATTCCCTAAATTAATTATTTGTACTAAACTAAAACTAAAACTATTTGTTCCTAATATAAGTTACTTCCTAAAAATCTACGAAATTTTTATAATTTTTCCTTTTCTTATTTTTTTGGTATTTTCATCATATTTTCAATTTTTATCATTTTTATCTTTTATTAATGAATTTTTTATTTTTTATTTTTATTTTTATTTTTGAATTAGAACCCTTTTTGTAAAATAACAATTTTGACCATAAAAGGGCAAAAATTAGGTGTGTCTACACTTGTCGTAGAACAAATGATGCTTTATTTGTCACTAATCTTTTTTTATAGGAAATTATGCGGTTACATAAAGTGACGAGGAGCATTGTGTCTAACCATGACTCAAAGTTTACAAGTTTCTTTTAGAAGACCCTACGGAAGAAACTCGACACTAAGCTCGTGTTCAATACTTCTTATCACCTACAGACAGACGACCAAAGTAAAGTTGTGAAGAAAATCGTTAGCACCTCCTATAAGCAGCTGTTGCAAAGAACTCACATGACTAGGATTTATGCCTGCCTATCATTTAATTTGCCTACAATCGCTTAGTTTACAGCTTAATTGGAACATCACATTTTGAAGTAGTTTATGGACTTAACCCAAACTTACCCTTGGATTTAATTAACGGTCCAACTACACAAGGGGAAAGTCAATTCGGCCTACAATGCACTGAGGAGTTCCAAAAATTGCATCAAAAAGTTACTAAACAATTAGCCAAGACTATGGCTCAACAGAAGGAAGCGGGAAGTTGAGGAAGGAGATGAGTCATTTATACCTTTAGAGACCTTATCTAGATCCACCTTAGCAAGGAATGTTTTCCCAACAAAAGGATGAACAAACTATCTCCCCGAATAGATAAACCTTACAAGATCCTTAAGCACATTAATGATAATGCCTATGAGGTTAATTTGCCCTAGGGTACAACGTATCAACCACATTCAACATTGCCAACCCGATGCCTTATGTACCAGATGACAACGAAGACCATGATTTGAGGGCAAATCTCCAGTAACCCTAGGGAGCTGATGGGTTGCAAACCACCAACCCAATCACTTAAGCACACCTTAGAGGCCTCTAGTCTTTCACCCATCAAATTCTCTCTCGTCAACCTACCAATAATGAGAAACGCTATATTGAAGGAGGATGGTTGAACTCCCTAACAGCTCCGGGTGGTTGTTCTATGCATTGTTCATTATCCTATACCAATGCCAATTATCCTTTAGCCAAAAGCTCTGTACCAAGTGATCGGACGTTCACCTGTCAAGAGTCTACTGCCAAGTAAAGAGATATACCTCCCTAACCAAGTATTTCTCTCTCAACCTCCTACCAACTCTTATAATATCTCCTTCACATTTCGACCTGTCTCCTCACGTCTTGACTCCTCCTACCAGCTATGCTTAGAGAATCTTAGCACGGAACCAATGCCACGCTACCACCTATTCGTTTCTTTTGATATTATACTATTTTTCTTTTTTTTTTCTTTTGTCCCTTTTACCCTTTTTTGTATGTACTAGGATTCCCCTTTTTGTATATGCCTTCTTATAATTTCTTTATTTGTAATATTACCTTAGGGACTTACCATAAATAGTCCATTCTCCTTGTAAGCTAAAATTTATCTCACCTTAGAGATTTACATTGATATACTGTACTTGTGAGATAACCCTCTCCAAGTCCATTTTTCCATACACTCTTATATAATCTTGCCGAGTAACTCAGAATTAGTGGTGGGTGGACCTCGACATGAACTTGTGCATCATATCAAGTGAAGTGTCAAGTCGTGTTGTGTTCATTAGTGTGTTATATCCTCTGAATAGCTTCACATCAGCTAGTTTAGTTAGTTCGTAGTCCTATTCACTCTACTTTCTTCGATATTTCGAAAGACCCATTTAGTTCAATCCTGCTACCATAAGTCCTAGTGATAAATGAGCTCCTAGGCACATAACTTCTTGATACAATACAAGTGATGATCATGATTTAAAAAAAAATCAGGAAAAATATATTAGTTCATGGAGATTTTCACCAATCCATGTCTAGTGGCCACTTTTGTTACCTTACAACTAGGTATGACTTTCCTAAATCCTATTATACCTGCTTTGTGACATGCCACCTAGGTAGTACAACTATCTAATCCTCCTACACTTAAAGAGGATTAAGTTGAATCTTGCACTTGTACAACACTCAACTCTTATAATGGGAAACATTAGAGCTTAATGTGGAGACTCTTCATCTTTAAAGCCATTCTACATATTACATTAGATGGATATATAAGCCACCTTAACCACCCTACCCCACCTCCAAACTACATGCACATACATGACTACATTAGTTAAAGTTGCTACTTCTACCCCTAAGGGCTCATTCATCATTAAGGAAGACTTAGACCTATACTTGAAAGAGATATAGGCAAGTCCACCATAAGAATACCGAAGTTGAAAATCTTGTATCTTCAACGTATCACTATAAAGCTCTACTTCATGGATTACGCACGTCTAAATTTTATATTATTCAATGGTAAGAAAGAAAGTGTCAAAGAACACCTATTAAAGTTCATTAAGACATTAGAAGCTTATGGATTGGATTATTACATAATATTAAAACATTTTTTAAAGTCTCTTTTAATGAAAGTATATACATGCTAGGTCAACCTTTTACTAAGTCGATAGACTCATAAATGAACATATGTAAGATATTTTAGAGAAGTTTCTCTCCACTAAAGAGAGGATTACTTGCAAGATTGGAAGAATCTAATAAAAAACTAAGGAGCGCTTGATTACATACATTAGGCACCTTAGCAAGTGCCCCATAGATATTTAAGACATGTAATGAGAAGGAGTTGGTGAAGACTTGCATCTAGAAGATGTTTATTGAGTATACTATAAAACTAAAGCCTCTTTCTAGTTTTAGTTTCATTTGTTGTACTAGTTTAAAAAACATAATCGATGAATTACTCTATTATGTGATAAAAAGGGGAGAATGGGAAATTTGATAAGTAGGCATCATTGATGAGCTTGGCATTGCATAAGAGCTTTAGCTAAGGAGAGAAACTAATTACTAAGAAGCCTAAAGTCTCTTTGTCATCACTATCATTCTCGTGTGATAGGTAAAGTACATACGATGCTTGATCAGTACTTATGGGATAGAAATATTAGACTCCCAAGGTCATGTGTTTACGTACTCCAAAAGAGAAAAAGGATTCCAAGTTTTGTAGATTCCATAAAATTTTAGGTCATCTAAAAATGATTGCTAGACTTTAAAGAGGATATTTAATAAGAGAGTAAAGAGCGAGGAACTCATCATTGGAAACAACATCCAAAACAACTCAATCCTAGCATAAAACACCCACATTGGTACCAATAATGTCATCACTCATTATCTTACAATGATGGGAGTAATGTACGTGTAGCTTGCTGAGGCATGTAAAGACAGAGGCAAAGGACTTAAAGTTGAAACAAATAGAGAGGATAATTTTATCTCTACTTTACAAAAGACTTCTAATTTTATGAAGTTCTTTTATCTCCTCAAGTTTGATGAGAATTTACGATTTGTGACAACAACTGCGCTAACATAAATCACCTAAGGTCAATAGGGGGTATAACACAACACACCTATGAAGGAAATGGATTCCACAAATGACAATGCAATTACATTTATAAGTGCAAACATGTGTTTGAAAAATCCTAATCACATTCGCCTTCTATAATAGAACGTACTCTCAATGAATTCCAATCACATTCATCTTCTATAATAGAAAGTGCATTCAATGGTCATCCCATCAAGCAAGCATTCATCAGCAATAGATGCTTACTCAATATTGTAGTAATGTCTACTTCTAAAGCTATAAATATAGATAGCCAACACTTAGTAAAGCAATGCATCTCAATGAATAGTTTTGATAAATCTTCTATAAAGATAATGGGTACGTTAAAGTAGACTTCAACATTAGGCCTATTGGTTGAGCTCTAGTGGTATAACACCTAATACCACTCATAAGCAAGTGCACCGAGTCAAGTTATAGTATTACACGAATTTGAGTCCAAGTTGTTAATCTTGATAAAAGTATAGAAATTAGGGAAATCCTAAATTAGTAGCAATTTTTCTAAAATTATCAATTACCTAAACTATCAAATTAAATTAAGTAATTATATTTAAGTAATGAAAGTAAACAAGACAAGAATAATAAAACAAGGAAATAATAAAATAAATTGGAAAATAAACAAGAAAAAAAAATTAATCCAATTAGAAAAAAGTGATCCTTAGTAAATCTATTATTTACTTCCTAATTCTATGTTATTTTTAATCTCAATTTCACTTTTGGACCACAAAGATTCCTAATGTAAATTAACTGGACTCATATCTCTAAATTAACTCCTAACCCTAAGTATACTCTATCTGAATCACTTCTGTAATAAAGTACCTCAAGATCGTATTAAGATCTTAAATCCCTCTGTTGGGTTGCTTTAATCCAAAGAAATCTAATTGCCAATCACTTAGTCTATTCAATTACTTCTAATTACATCAATCCATCTAACTATAGGATCTCCCAAACTCTATAGTAGATTCATACAATAATCCAACAAACGGCAATATTGAATTAAAGATAATATAAGACAATGCAATTAGGCTACAAACGCAATATCATAAATTGAAAATAAAAGAAATTGTTACATTAAAATTAGGGTTCAATAAAAGATTCACTGAGAAAAATAAATTACAACATGAAATTAAAAGAAAATGAAGTAAGAGACATGGAAACCCTTGTAACTTTACCCTTCACAAATTTTCCTCAAGGGGCACTCTCTGAACACTAAGCTTAAGACTCTATTTATAGGACATAGATCTAGGATTACAAAGTAGCCTTCCAAAAATAATATATTTCTAAGTCATGGCATGTACACACCTTGGAATCACGATCGAGATCTCTAGGTGTATTATTCTTCCCCTTCACGTGCAACTTTTGTTTTTAATAAAACTCTTAGATGAGAGGTATACAACTAGGGAACATAGTTTTTGTATTTTTTAGGAAAAAAGAAAAAGGTTTATAATTCAAAAATACAAAAAAAAAATGGAAATTTTGGAAAAATACTAAAAAAAATTGGAAAATTTTTTTTTAAAAAAAAAAAGGAAAACATTAGGATTTTTAGGAGCCTCTAGTCAATCTAATAGTCTTTAAGTCATCTGAAGAGGATCATCTTATTTTTCAAGTTAAAAAGAATCAAAGTGCACCTATGCAATTTAACAGTTTTAAGCTATATATTTAAGGATGTTAAATTTTTCCTGAAAATTTAATATTCAGACCATAGTTGATGCTAAATATTTTTTATTCGTAAAAATGAAATTAATTTAAATTAATTGTAGCTTTAAACGTGCCCTGATTGGATTTAAATTGGTTCATTTACAAAAAAAAAAAAAAAAAAAAAAAAGCAATTTTTGAAATAATTGCATGATCAATATATATGAGCTCACAAAGCTATTAAATTGAATCCAATTTGAAAATTATTTGTAACTTATGTGTACTATAATTGCCCATGAAATTCAATGCATTTTTAATTTATTGGGAACCAGCTGAATGTGGCTTGGATTTAGCTTAAATCGATTTTCCTATTTGAAAACCAATCCAACCTAGCAAAATAGCATATTTAAAATTAGTATGGAATAAGAAGTAAGTAAAAGCCACTAATGAAGTGGCTAGGGCACACGTACACAATGTTGAGATCCTAAGTTCAATCCTTGTCTAAGGCACTTTGTGCTTTTTGGATTTTTTTCTTTTTTGCCAATAAGGAAACGTGTTAGCATGTTATTGGCTGTTCTACCTCATTCTCAAATTTTCCCTTATTTTCTCATGCATATCAAGCCCACATAATACACTTTGTAAGAATTTTTTATCTCCTTTTCTTTGCCATTTCATTGAATTAATGATGAAATCATGAAGTACGTTTGGCTTACTTTAAACCAACACAAAAAAAAAAAAAAATCATTCAAATTCAAGTAATTAAGGGATTAAATCAATAGAGAACATTGAAAAGTATTAAATTAGAGATTCTAGCTAGTACATGATCTTGTAGATTCAACCTACAAGGAAAATTTCAATGTTTTTTTTTTATTGACAGTATTGTGTTTTTTTATTAAATATCAACCTGAATCATATTAATTTTCATCAATTCAAAGATTACACAATTTGGCCATTAATAGTCTTACTAAGCTCAATCAAGCTTGGCTCCTTATAAATTAGACCATCCCATGTTCATTTGGATCATTAACTCTTCTCATTTCTTCATCATCCATCCATCTCAAACTCTTTCTCCCTCTTTAGCTCGTGTCCTCTCTCTCTCTCTCTCTCTCTCTCGTTTGATTTTCACCATAACCTCTTTCAAAGCAAACAACTACTACAGTGGTGTTTCCCTTGCTCTAAGCATTCGAGTGAAGCCACCCATACTCTTAATTGCAACCTATAACCACCTCCACCACAATTAGGAACCCATCGCCCTAACCACCTCTTCCTCCACTAAACCCCACTTCCCCACTCGTAAACACCTATACTACGTAGTCGCATCACCTTAAAATACCAACTTGACCACCTTTCAAACTACAATAACCATCCCTTAAACTTACACAACTTCCTTTTCTCTTTACCATTGGCGGCCAACTTTCCACCACTCTTAAATGGATACTATAGACTGAGACACCACCACCAACCTCATTTTCACTAATATAAATCTCATCAAACTCCTTCCCTCAACTTAAAAAGCTCACTGGATCAAGCCAAAACAACTAAGATCAGCTGCTGCTACGACCCGAATTGAAGATCAAACCCGAATTTGAAACCGAAGACCCAATTATGCCTAACTCTATTGACTTGAATCTAGTCCATCCAATTTCGGGTCTAGCTTCTTTTTTTTTTCCACTTCTTTTCTTTGTTTATTTTATTTTATTTTTTCCTCCTATTTTTCTTTTCTTATTTGTTTAATAAAAAAAGAAGTAAAAAATATGAATAAAGTAAATAAAATAAATAAATAAACAATGAAACTTGTTTTCCTACCCATAAAAAAAACGGATAAAAATTTTTTTTTTCTTTGCTTCAAAATAATTTTTTTTCCTTATAAAATATCCATTTTTTAAAACATATATTTATTAAAATAAACAAAAAAAAAATTGACACTTAGAAAAATCTTCTTTTCTTCAAATGATAAAAATTGAATAAATCCTTTTCCAACTTTAAGACTTCTTTTAGAGTTGAAAAAAATAAACATATCAAATTAGGATGCCTTTCAAAAATTTTCTTAAATAAAATTAAAGGGATAAAAATGTAAACCCAACTATCTTTTCGAAATTAAAATAAAAGAACATGCTAAGTTTTTTGAAAATAAACTACGAAAGTTTAATTCCAAATAACGGGTGCTTAAGCACCTATAGGCAATTACAAGGCTAAAAACATGGAAAATTTTTATTTTTCCTCTTTTGTAGGTAATTTTTCATCTTTTTCATTTTTTGTAGGTAGATACAACTTAATTATTCATTTACATGAATTATTTTAAAAAGGTTTTTTGAGAAATAAATTTGATTTCGAAAAGATAAAGGTGGTACCCATTTAATGTTTAATAAGTCAACCTCCAAACCCAAAAATCTCCAGTTTTTCAAATCATTTTCTAAAATTGATTTTCTACTAGATTCTTAGCTTGATTAGAATCAATCCACTCAATTGATGCTAACCGACTCTTTTTTCTCAATCCCAGTCCGGTAATGACTTCAAAATTTTTCAAATTAAGAAGAAAACCAATTCTTCCTATTTCCTGGTTAAGAGTCTATATTGACCAGATATAGGGTTCAATATAGATTGAATTAAGGAAAAATAAAATAAAAAATTTACGCTTTACGATGTTGTATGAGTGTTATCACCTATCCATAGCACCATAAGATCTCATGTGATCTACATACCTATATCCTATTATCTCCTCATAAGAAGAACATGCTAGCATGACTACAACATAAAACCCTCATCATAGCATCGATATATGAGAGGTTACTAGAATGGAAATGATATCTTCATTCCTACCACAAAGGATTCATCTTTACATAATGAACCCTACTTCACCAATGCAAACTTCTTTTATGAACACGTAAATGAAGGGGAAACACCTACAACAGAATCCCCTTAGTTATCACTACCCATATGAGAAGCAACCTAGACATAAGAATCTAAGAAGATGAAGATGTACAGTTGTTGCAGAGATGCAAAGAAATGCAAGAGAAATAATGACATTGTAAAAGTGTCAAAGATCACATAAGGTAGAGAATCTACAATTGTTGACAATAAGGTATACTCTTCTTAGTAGTCTTCACCCACCACCCACCCCGCCACCCACCACCCCCTCCACCCCATGTATAAAAACAATGCAATAAATGCTTTTTCATTAATAAAAAACTCCTACCCTGTCACAGGTATTGTCACATGAAAACGTGGTAATATGTTTACTTATTCTCTATTTATTACTATTGTCACTATAAAGTAAGAGATTAGTCTCCTTAGCGCATAAAACGAGATTTGTAAAATAGTTGACATTTGATTGGAGGCAACTAAAACCCCTTCGTGGTTTAAAGAAAAATGATAATAATTATAATACATAGTTTCTAGACATTGTAGTTGACAAGTTAGAGTTATGACTTCCAGTCGTACATGGATGAGTCTTACTTATATGCTACTAATTAGTAGGTATAGAGGACTAAAAATTGCTATATTAATTGTTGGGCTAAGCCCATTATTTATTTAGACTATACTCCTTGATGGCTAGGTAACAAAGCCTAAGGAGTCTGGTTTATATTGGGATAATTTAGGGAAATTTGGTTTGGTAGGCTCGGAACAGGAATAATTGGACTGGCCTATCTGCCTCCAACTTTTCCTATGCAAGCTCATGCACTATGAGGAAGGCTACTAACCTTGGGCCCTTGTAAGCTCATTCCAGATAATTATGGAATGAGTAAAACTCTATCTTGTCCATTAATCATTAAGATGATCTAACAAATGTCATTAAGGCCAAGAGCCTATAAATACCTAATCATTCCTCCTCATTTGACACAACTTTGAGAGAATAGAGAAACAAGATTAATCCGCAAAACCTTTACTCTCTAAGATCAAACAAGCAATTCAAGCAAAGAATTGATCTCATTCACTCGAGTTACAAGGTGAACGCTTGAGGTCTACTAAGGTTGCCTTATCTGTCACTTATGTATTTGAGATATAGAGATTGTCTACTCCTTCTTCCTACCTTATTCTCACTAATCATCCCTTTAGGTAACTGTCTCACTTCACTTCTTTAAAGCTACACATTACGCATCACTCACGCAGTACACACATGACTACTCCAATCAAACCCCTACATCTACATTTTTTGGTGACTCCACTGGGGACGGAGAGTGATATTAGAGCTATGACGCCTCCAAGGAGAAGAATAACAATTACGAATGAAGCTATCTCTCAAGAGAAAAATATCAATATTGAATAAGTTAAGCAAGACCCATCTTCACCACCTTAAGGCACTATGGAGGTAATGTAAGCTATGTAGGATTCAACAAAAGCCTTAGATCATTTCATGGCTATGTTTGCTTCACTCATGATAAGGTTAGTTGCCTCTATTGCTACACAACTTAGAGTGGCTTTGCTAAACTCTACTATTGTTGCACAAATAGGCACTACCCCCCTCTACTCAACCAACTTACCCTCCCACTACTAAAGAAGATATACCCTAAGGAGGGCATGAATGAAGCCCCTTACCATAGGTTATAAATTACACAAAATCTAGTACCTACAATAAGGAATGTAAGAGTCTAGTCAGGTGGCTCTTCATCCTCACGCATGCTTACTCCTTTATCCAATCCCACCATCCTAACCTTAGGTAGATCTACTTCTTATGCCAATGCTGCTCCTGCTCCATTACTTGCGTCTACAACCTCTACTCTAAGGACTTCCTTTATAACAAGGGAAGACTTTGATATTTATATGAAGGAAATATAAGCCTTACGTAAGTACTAAAGCTAAAACTCCCATATCACTAATGCTATAGCAACTCAGCTCTTAAGTTTTAACCCTAAGCAATATCCTGGCACATTGGCTTCCATGCCTCAAGCCTAAGCAATACCCTAACATCTTAGCTTCCAGACCTCAAGCCTAGGCAATGCTCTAGCATTCAGCTTCTATGCCTCAAGCCTAAGCAACACCCTAACATCTTGACTTACAATGCCTCAAGCCTAAGTAATGCCTTGGCATCTCAACTTCTACCCCTCAAGCCCAAGCAATGCCCTAGTATCTTAGTTTCCATGCCTCAAGATCAAGTAATGCCTTCACATTCATATCTTACATCACTACTGCTTTAAAGTGTAGGATGTCTTCAATTAAGTTTACCAAAAAGCAACTGCGGTTAAGCCACGCTTAACCAAACATCGTTGCTAATTGGTAAGAGCATGGCTCCCAAGTGCACAATGAAAAGACAAGCTTGTATAATGCAGACTGGTAAGAACATTGCCTTTCAAGCTCATAACAAGTTATCACAGCTAAGTAAGACAATTTTAAGTAGCCAAGTAGTAGGAAATACCCCCTTGAATACCTTCTTGAAAGGGATCGCTTAAATATTATCACTGTAAGTAAGAGCTTTTGCTCCGATGCGCAAGATGACTCTAAAAGCTCTTTAGATCATAATAATCTAATTAGCCTTAAGTTCATGATACCCTCCAAGTGACTCATTAGATCATAGAGTCTAAGTAGCCTTAAATGCTACAAGCTTAATAACCTATGAGAATGCCAATTATAATGACTTCTGTTGTTGTTGCTAAGTGAAGGCATCCCTTCCTAAGCACACGATGATTTAAGCATGCTCAAATGATTTCTACAACCAAGAGAACTTCAAGTGGCATCATGAAACAAGATGGCACAATAAGTTCATTAAAGCAAAATTTTCCCTCCAATGAAAGAACAATCACTCGAGTTGCTACCTAGTCTTAATGAGACATGGTAGTAATTATGGGAAGATGGATTTCAATAAGTGCAGTATATTGCTTACCTCTATATGCACTTAAGTAGGTAGAGTACCAACCTAAGTATTAATCTCATCCCCCTTTCCCTGACTGGTACATTTTTTATAAGAGCAAGGTCAACTACTTCATGGAGATCCTTTTGTTCCTTCAATGTCATCATTATCACCACCATTATCATCTTCTAAATATACTAGGGATTTCTTATGATCTACCAAGTTTAGATCACCATTGTCAACCTCAATAGGCATTTAGGCTATGTCAGGACCCTAAAGGGGGCCTAGTAAGATTACCTAAAATTTCCATAACATGTGTGCACCCATGATATGAAAACCGCCTTGTAAGTCAGAGATTGCAAAACTCTAAATAATTAATCACTAAGATTAATGATTTTCAAGTAATTGATCTATTATAACATGACATAATATATAATTATAAATAACTATGGATGTCCGATATCCCACAATTCCTCAGAACCGCAGAGAATCGGTATCCCTTACCAAATAATAAGACAGGATATACTAGCATTATAGTAAGATTTAATAAATAAATATTTTCTACAAAGGATGTCTATGTATCATCTAAAAAGTACTCAGCTACTTCTAATACTAATGTACATATCTTTATCTCACACTCAGCACTCGAGACATATCCCAATCCCGTCGTATGTAAACCTGCAAAGAAAACTAAGGGGGAATGAGCATAAAACAGCTCAGTGAGTTCATTCCTCACCACTACCGGTCAAGCAAGTTTTCACACATTAATATCACACATGCAAGCAAGTTATCTACATACATAATGAATGCAGGCATGATGAATGCAAGCAACACCTTCATAGGAGTCCGGAACTATGGAAGGTGTAGAATTACGTCGTCCACACTTCGATTATCCCCTGTACTTACCCGCACAGGGCACCTCAGCTTACCCGCAAAGGCTACCTAGGGGCACCACCCCACTAGGCAAAACTCGACTATTACCCTAGCCGAGAAAAGAATTTCAATCCAAATAGGGGGAGTCCGAACTAGGACTATCCACCCACCAAGGCCCCTCGGGCACAAACATGTGAGTCCTCTCGCAACCAAAAATAACCAAGGCCTTTTAGGCACAATAAAGCGAGTCCTCTCGCTATCAAGTAGAGAACCCATGCTAGCTTTGCCTTAACATTAAAAATATTATTTATGGCTCCACAAGCCCTTACAGCGATCATGCAAAAATTTGTTTAAGGTTAGAAAAGCTTTTGCCAAAAATACTTTTCTTAAGATTTTTGCAAGGCTAGCACTCTCCATTCATACCTTTACCAAGTCATAGACATGCGACGAGTAGAACCAGTTATTTGGGTCAGACATTTATATTTATTAACTTAAAAAGGTGATCACACAGATGATGGCATACAAACAGAATGGTCATTCAAACATACTAGTAATAGCAAACAACAAAACATCATACAAATAACACGCACAAGCAAGTAGCAGGTCATCAGAACTCCCTCACTTGGATTATTGCTCATTCTCTAAGCCTTTAGGGTTTCCAGGCCTCGATATCGAACGCCTAAATCAAAATGGTAAACCTTATAAGTGTTCTGAAAATTCAGACTCCTTAGTCAACTAAAAGTCTATTGTAGTTTATCTAGTTTCCTCCAATATAACCCGGGTATAGTATGTATAGGGTTACCATACTTCATGAGATTAATGGTAACTATTTTCTTTTATTAGTAAGGTATGAGACTTCCTTTATGTATTTTGTAATTTTTTTGTTCTGATTCCGATATTTGCGAACTTATAGTCGTTTTTCATCGTTTTTCATCGTTTTCGGACGCACGTTCACACGGTAATGTTCGTTTTGGACGTTAAGACCCATGTTTTATGATATGGGCTAAATTTATTAAAATTTTATCTTATTGAAGTTTAATTACTCTTATTACTTATGTTTATGCCCTAGTTTAGGATTTAATGATTGAATTAGCTATTTGATTCTTACACTTAGGAAATTTTACATTAGTGTTACAAATTCACATACCTGATTAAGTTTAATTCAATCTAAGAGGTGTATTAGGGTTTAAGGAATTTTCGACTTCTAAATACATGTATATACCTATGTTATGTGCTTATGTAATCTTATTTTTTTTTTTCTATTATAAACCTATGTTTACATCATCACTTATGTAACCAATTGATGATGTCATGGCTTATGTAATGCATTTATTACATGTAAATATATATGTCATTAAGTACTTATACATATGCATATGTTTTATACCTACCTACACTCATAACATACTAATATGTATACTTATGTACTTATACTTTATACATATGTATACTTATACATCTACTTAGGTTTATACCGTATTTATCCATGTATACATACTCATATACCTATACGGTCATATACATATTTTTATACAAAAATTCGTATGCCTAATCTTTTCCCTAAGAAAAGCTTCCTAATTCCATTCTTTTGTGTTCTTAAGTGTGTAATTAGTGTAGTATAAGTATGTATGGTTAGGTTTTGTTTTAATTTAGGTTATGTACATGGAAAATACTCATGTACCATGCTTCTCATGCTTCCTTTCTTTTCGGTTTACCTCATGTACACATTCATTAAGCACATATTCATGTTTTCCTTTCTTCTTATTCATGATTCCTAGATTTCTATACTTAAAGATGGAAACTTTGTTTCATCTTCTTCAAGACAACACTAACACCTAACTACTTATCTAATCTACCTAATTAACTAACTAATGAATAACATAAACCAACATAAAGTAAGTTAAGTACATATCTTTAGATGTGTTGGATTTAAGGAGGTAAAAGTGAAGAAATGAAAGTGAAAGGGAAGGGGAAAGCTCACGGCAATGGAGGGAGCTTTTGTTTTGTTTCCTTTGATTTGTTTTTCTTATGGAAGAAGGAGAATGGTGGGGCCTAGAAGATGGAAGTAGTGGATGGCAATTGAGAAGAAAAGGAGAAGGGAAAAAAATCAAAATGAAAGAAAAGAAAAGTCATCATTAAGGAAGAGATATTTTCTTTATCTCTTAAGTCTTTTGTTGACTTTTCAAAGTGTTGACTTTAGTCAACATGTGTTGACTTGGTCAACTCTCCTTAAGCTTATGTAATTTTGTGTACATAATGTAGAGATTAAGGGAAATTAAGGGAAAAATGAAGGAAATGAGAGAAAATGAGATATTTGATGAATTGATTAGCAAACATAGTTGATGAGGTCTTACTTTAGGTCTTTATAACTTATATATCTCATTTGATAAACTACTTTAGATAACAAATGCAAAAAGTACTAATTTGGGTATTAAAGTTCACTACATGTAACCTAATCTTCAACTATAACCCTAACTCTAAGTGAGACTATCCTAATCACATACTTAAGGGATAAATATATTCTATGACTCATTATCTTACTTTCTAATAGATTACTTGAGGATTCGAATCATATAAGCATGAATGAGGGTCATCTCTAAGCTTTTACTAATGCTTTTACTAATGATTTGGCAAAATATAAGCATTATATTATCAATTAGGGTTTTAGGGTATATCATGGTGAATTAGTGCTTTTATATCCTTAAAGTTATAGTTTTAGGGTTTTTATTACTTTAGGGCACAATCTCTAATGTTTTTATACATTTAGGGTTTCATATATTCTTACGCGATTAAATCTTCGATTGTCATCTTAGGGTTTTGATGAGGTTCGAGGTTTTAGGGTCTTCGTATGCAGTTAGGGGTTCAATTGATGATTTAAGGTTTTTCGTAACCACTTTAGGTTTTGGATTGAGATTTTATTGGTTTTGAATCTCATTGGCTCTTTTGAGTTTAGAAAATCATTTACAGTTTGGACGTTTGTTTCTATACTTAGAAAGCTAAATTCGCGAGGTTTACAGGCTACCTTCTAAGTTAAATAGGGAAAGCAAGCTCCTTGGAATGTAACATAAAGGAACTTTGTTTGAGAGCCTAACAGACTCTCATAGTTTTTCGTTAGAAACCAAAGTAATAATAACGCTAGTCTAACCTCAATTGTGCAACTTCAAAAGTTTGACGACATCTTCAAATGCTAGAGTAACTCTCTCCACAAAATAATAAACAAGTGGGTCTAAGTACTCTATTAGGAGATGATGGTTTATCATAATTCCTTCTCAATCGTTTATGGGAACTGCTATTGAGTAGAAGTAATGATAACATGAAGGATTCTAAGCCCACCATGCTTCCAGCTCTCTCATTACAGGAACTGCAATTAAGTGGAAGTAGTATAAAGGATGTTAGTTTTCTTCAAGAGGATAATATGCCTAGGCTTCATGGCAATGTACTCCACCGAATAGCTTTACCCCGATGGCTATAACTTCCTAAGAAAAGTAGATTAAGCATCTAAGAGAGGTAACTCTCCCCTCTTATTCTCGAAATGAAATAAGTCTTCTTCAATGGTGGACGAGTGTCTATTCGAATACCTCTGTAAACGAAACTCTTGATGTGTAAGGCTTATTAGGGCTTATTGCTCGTGAGACTCATTGTATGCAAGTTATGCTACTCCCGGGGCTCACTACACTCCAAGCTTGCTCACTTTAGGCCTACAGCACTTAAGGCTTACCAAGTCTTCTTTGACGGTATCCCCTCAAGTCTCATGCCTATCAGGGTCTTCTACATTCAAAGCTTACTATATGAGATGTTCACTGCATTTGGGGCCTGCTAGGGCCCTCTATGCTTGAAGCTTTCTAACTCGAGGCTTCTCCTATAAAGTCCGCTGCGCTTAAGGCTTTCTTACTTAAGGTTGCTCAATCAAGGCCTATTGCAATTGTTACCTACTGAGACTTGTCATGCTTGAAGCTTCCTTGCTAGAAGTTAGTTCCCTATTAGGGAACTGTTCAGCTAACTTTTAACTCTTGAAGTTGATATTAAGATTGACTGGATGCATTATTAATTATGATACTGTACCTACAAGAATAGAGGGAAAAGAGGAATAATTGAAGTCATAATCAAGATAATGGGAGAAAGCATACCATGCTTTGATGGTGTTGAATATTGAACTCTTTTGATGATATATCTAGAAACTTTAAATACTCCATTAGGAAAACATGTCTACCATACTTCAATTCTACTTGTTTGTGAGAACCACAACCGAGTAGAAGTAGCAATAGCATGGAAGACTTTCACCTTCTTTAGAAGATTCACGTACTCTGACTTCTCTACAATGTAGCCTACTTAGTCATCCTATCTAGAGGGTGGCTCCTTTAAGAATGTAAATTGACTAGTTTTCTCCTCTTATCTTGAAGCGCAATACTGAATCTCCCCTAATGGTATCTCTAGAATCAGCACAAGACTCATACTTGATAAAATAGAGCTCACCATCAGTACGAGGTGTTACGCAAGCTTCTCAATGTTTGGTCTTCTCTCAAACATGCCTTCAAAGATGGCCTCATTTAGCTAATTTTCCTGAGGGCTTAGGATTGGTGGTGGATGCTTATTCGAATGCACTAATGAATCTTTTTACTTAATTAGTTCCTTTTTCCGAGTTTGGTTATTCTTGGAATCCCTTCACATCTATCACAATATTCTTGGAAGCGGTGTTAATTATGAGATAGGGCCTATAAGTATAAGAGAGAAAATTAGCAAGACAAGACATATATAGTATTTGCAAGAAAAAAAAAAAATCTCAAAGCATGGTCATGACGTAGAATAGGAATAAGCTATAGACTACATGCAATAATGATAGAAGACATCTTTACTTTCCTAAGGAAAGCTAGATTTGGTCATAAAAAAAAAAGAAAAAGAAAAAAGAAAGAATGTGTGAGTTTCATTGGCTTTTAATTCCACATGTGCAAAGAAACAACAATGAAAGAAAGCCTATACGTCCTGCTTACAAAGGATGGGGAAGATTTGAGTGCAAGCTTTCACAAACTTACGAAGGATGATTTAATCACCTGACAAAGATTTGAAAAAAGAAGAAGAAGAAGAAGAAGATTCAACTAAGTGACTTTACCAAAGAAAATAAAAAAAGAAAAGGAAAGAATTAGCACAGTACCTAAAGAGGAACTACTTATATGTAGCGGTTCGAAAAACTATGATCATTGGATGCAACTTAATGAGTATTGAAATTTCTCGTACTTCCTTCGAAGGAGTATTGCAACTTGAGCATTAATCTGTTTGAACTTGTGAGTCAAAGACTAAAGTTCAAATTATGCAAGTATGGAATACAAAGAAAAAAATTAGAAACTATTGTGTGTGTGTATGTGTATGTGTGTGTGTGTGTATGTGTGTGTGTGTATGTATGTATGTATGTATATATATAGTAACCACAATCATGTAACGAAAAGATGTGGAGATGACTTAATCTTTGACTTAATCTTTGAAGTTCATAGATTTAGAAGATATCTCGATATCTAAAATTGGATATGATATGGATCAAATTTTTTTTTTTAAAGAGAAAATATTATGGGTGAAGTCTTTTTGGGAAAGGCAATATTTAGAGAAGAGATTTAAAAGATTTGAAGCCATATTATTTATTGTAGTATTTAAAAATAAAAGTAATAATGATAGAAAAAAAATGAGGAAAGGGGGGGGAGGGGGGGTGGGGGGTGAGGCGAGGATTTGAGAAGATCTATTTTGATATGATAAGCATAAGGAGAGGTTAAGAAAATCAAGAACATATATAAATATTTATAGCTAGCTAGTGCAATTAGAGAAAAGCATAAAGATTGAAGATTTAATGGATTTGATCAAACGGAATCGTGTTTATTCGATTAAGTTTGATTTTTTAAAAAAGCATGTAGATGGTTACTAAAGAATATAGGAAAAAAGTATAAGAAGATTTCGAGTGGATTCTTTTAGCTAATATTTACGCAAGGAAAGAGAAACTACTAAGATCTAGGTGTACCATATCTTCGTTACATGTTTATTCAATATTTCATCTTGGAATAGATAAAAGGTGCAAACATTATTGGATGGCTAAACGCTTTGGATCCTTAAAATTGCAAGTCTTGGCATAGATGAAAGGTGCAAACATTATTGGATGGTTAAAGGCACTGGATCCTTATAATTGCAAGAGTAGAGATTGGGATGGCTAAGTTACTTTAAAAAAAAAAAAATTGTTCCAAAATATTTTAGGGTGTACTAGCTCTTTAAAAGGGAGTGAGATTCGAAAAGAGAAAAAGAGGCAATAAAAAAAATCAAGATAGCATTACAATATGAGAGTTAACCTAATGAGACAGATGATGTACACATTAAAGCAGAGTCAGTTTATGAAAAATTGTATAATATTGAAGATTTATTTATTGGTATTGTTTTAGGGGTAACATCTCTACAACATGCCAAAAAGTGACTCATGCAATCAAACAGTGCCACAAGCTTACACATTAAGCTATATAATAAATAAATTTACAGCAATGATGCTAGAATAAAATAAAATCTCTAACTAAGTAAGCATGCTTGGTAGCAATGTAGCTAATTCACAACATACATGTATCGAGTAGCAACCTAACTATTCAGAATTAGTAATTGATGCCCAAAAATTGCTATATTAATAATTGGGCTAAGCCTATTATTTATTTAGGTCATACTCCTTATTAGCTAGGTGACAAGGCCTAAGGAGTCTGGTCTATATTAGGATGATTTAGGGAGACTTGACTTGGTGTGCTCGAAACTAGGATCATTAGACTAGCCCATCCACCTCCAACCTTTCCTAAGTAAGCTCATGCTCTATGAAGAAGGCTACTGACCTTAGGCCTTTGCAAGCTCATTCTAGATAATTATGGAATGAGTAAAACTCTATCTTGTCTGTCAATGGTCAAGATAATCTAACGGATATCATTAAGGCCAAGAGCCTATAAATACCTAATCATTCCTCCTCATTTGACATAACTTAGAGAGAATAGAGAAACAAGATTGCTCTGCAAAACCTTTACTCTCTAAGATCAAATAAGCAATTTAAGTAAAGAACTAATCTCATTTGCTTAAGCTACAAGATGAATGCCTGACGTCCCTTAAGGCTGTCGTGTTTATCACTTGTGTATTTGAGATACTGAAATTACTTGTTCTTTCTCCTTACCTTATTCTCACCTAATCATCTCTTTAGGTAATAGTCTCACTTCACTTCTTTGAAGCTATGTATAGTGCGTTAATCACGCAGCACGCATATGACTACTCCAATCGAACCCTTACATCTACAATAGGCATGTTACTTCCTAAGCATATGATAAGCTATGCATAAGGGTCCCAACTTATGCTAACATAGAAAGGACCATGCAATGTTCATTATCCTTCTTCTACAATAGTAAATAAGCCTAATTCAACTCGAAGGGTGGCAAATAAGGCCTAAATCTCTATCAAGCAACAACCAACATAAGGATAAAGACAACCATAAGTAAAAGGGATAGTAGGTGTCAAGCCTGATTTTTCTCAGTTTTTGTAAGTTTTCTCTAAACCAATCAATATTAAACTATACCCATTCAATATTGATCCTTGACTAAGGCTTAAAGAAAACTAAGGCTTTTTCTTTAAATAGAAATTTTATAAACTTTTTGAAGTCACTACCTAATCAAGATCGAGAAATGGTTTAGGTCAAAACCAAATGAGTCAATTTGGTTTTGATCTAGACACTGGTTTATGTGAGGAAAATTGATTTTTTGAAAAAGGTTTTTCAAAAGACTAGAGATTTAGTTCGGAGGTTAGATTTTTTTAAACCCTTACGAACACCATCAACATTCCAAATTTGGATTTAATTTCTTGAAATCACCTTTTAGAATTATCTTATTCAATCACTAGTTAACGAATCAGACTAAATTGAATAATTTTTTAAAAAATGTAAAAAAATAAGTTTTTTGTTTTTTACTTCATTCCGAAGATGCCTACATACCTGCTATTTGGAATCAAACGTATGTAATTCTTTCACCAAAAACTTTAATTTGTGGTTTATTTTCATTTTGAAAACAAGTTAAGTTTACGTTTTAGGTAGGTTTGATTTTATTAAAAAATATCTAAAGAGTCATAAATTGAGGTTTTACTTTTTGGAAAGTTCTAAAAATATCCTAATTAAAAAAAGTTGATCCATTTTTTTATTTATTTGGAAAAATGTTTTCTAAGTGATAAAACAATTTTTCTAATTTTTATTCTTTTTCTTTATTTTATTTTATCTTTTTTTTTCATATATTTTTTTTAAGTTTTAATTGAGAAAATAAATCAAAGTTTACAACTATGCTACTCTACCTTTTTCTTTTTTTTCTTTTGTTTTCTTTTTCTTTTCCTTTTTTTCAGTTTTTTTTTTCCTTACAAATAATGCAATTACAAGAATTAAATAAATAAATAAATAAAATCAAAACACCAAAAGAAGAGAAGCAAGCCAGACTGACAACTTTAGGCATGGGTCAAATCAATCCAATTGAGTCAAATCAATAGGTTAGTGGGTTAAAATTGAGCCAAAGAGGAAATGGATGAGCAGCAACAAGCCAAACATTCCAACTCAATTTCTGTTGTGAATTTCAATTGGGTAACTGCATTTTCAAGAGTATTAGATTGACAAATAAGGGTATAGAATTGATGCCACCACGTTTGGTGGTGGTTTCAAAGTTGTTGGACTTGGCCAATGGTGGTAGTTATTGCACGCTATGCATGGTAGCTATTAGAGGTGAATGGGTGGCAGTGTCTTAGGTTTTAAAGTGTAGCAAAGTTGGCCATAAGGGCCGTTTTGGTCAAAGATGGGAGGCAAGTGTGGTTCCCATGGTAGTAGTCGCAATTGCTAGGTTTTGGTCATTGATGGCAGTAGAGCTACGACGGAGAGTACAAGTTGTTGTGTTCAAATGCTTAAAGAACGAGGAAGTTATTGGAGTTGTCAGTTTCCTTCAAAATTGGCTGTGGAGTTTAGAATTTTAGAGAGAGAGAGAGAGAGAGCTAAGTCACGACTAATGAGAGAAAGAGTTATGTATGTGTGTTCTTGAGTGATTTAGACAAGAGTTGATGCCTAAAATGAATTCCCAAAACCGCTTTTATATTGAAAACAACTCAATTAAGTATGGAAGGTTAAAAATCAAATTGATTGTGAATTCCTAATTTTCAATTTTTTTCAATTTTTTGCTACTGATTTGAACATCGAAAGGACTGCATATGATCTCATTTTTTCATTTAATTCAAAGAAGGCCATCTCTAGTTAGTAATTTCACCACTAATTGGATGAAATTGCAACATAAAGTAGCTTGAAATTAGAGCTAAAGTAGTTTGGCCAAGGAGGGAAACTCGTGGCATTTTTGGGGAAAAAGAAGGAAAATAGAGAAAAGTAGGGGAAACGTACTAACATGGTGCTAACGTGGCACTACGTCAACAGAACTAACCAAAGACCTCATGCCACACATCAAGACAAGATATATGGCTAAATACGTGTTAAACACGTAACGCATACATGTCAAGACATATGGCGTACACGTGTCAGGGTTGCTGACGTGGCGCCACATCGCCTCATGAATCCTATCTTGGTTATGCGGCATATCAGTAGTAAACACGTGGCTTAGTGACATGCTGACATGTGGCAGCTATTGTTTTTAGAAAAACAAAAGGCAATTTTTTGCCTTCGGTGAGATTTAAATCTAAGACCTCCAAGAAGTTAAAGTGCTAAACCATTAGGCAATTGGCCTATATCTTATCTATATGTGCAATCAAATTGTACATATGGATAAAGTTTGCATGGGCTAGATTTAAATCTCAGCCTAAGCCCAACACCCCTCTCCTAATTAAAACACTAAAGCTAAATAAAAACTTATTATTTAAATACTTATTTAAATGTCCTAAATTTTCTACTTTTGTGATTTTTCTAAATTTTTTATTTTTTGTATTTTTTTAAATTTTTTATTTCTTATACTTTTCTAAATTATGACCCTTTTTCCTATTCTAAAATTATAGGAGGTAAAAATAGAGTGTTTACAATAGGTAAGAATTATAAATGAACAACCATACACTTTTATTAATATATCGATATATAAGGCTACAATAGTACGTGCATGAAGGTTGTATGTATAATAGGTATCCTTAATCATGATTGACCAAAGTCATGAGCAAGAGCTTATATCTACAAGAGTACTTATACCCTCATAAAGAGTTTTATGGGCATTTTTAGCTCTAATAGGAGGAGATATTAAAATTATAAATATGGTTGTAGCCTAAAACTAAGAATTATAGAAAAAATATCTAAGCTACAAATTACAAAAAGTCCCCCCCAAAGTACAATAGCTGACAAAGGGCTTATTATAATAAAAGTATTACAAAAAGAAACCCTAACACCCTCTCCCACTTAATCAATTAACATCCTTAGCAATATGTGTTGGAGCCTAGATTTGATGATGGAGGTCTCTTAGCTAACAAAGCAAACTCTTTCTAATAAGGCATGAGGTCTTCTTCTATTTCTGGATTGTTATATTATACCATGATCAGTCCTTTTCAGTAAATATTATGTACATTCTTCTCTAATGGTGCAATCTTGAATTATTTTCCAAGAGAATTTTCTTCAATTACTTCACTCAAGTTGAACTTAATCTTGACATATAACCAATTTAACACGTTGTGAGATGGGTCTTCCATGTCTACAAGATAAGGCTTTAGGACACTAACATGAAAAACTGGATAAACCATTAACCATAGAGGTGACTTAACCTTGTAAGCTACTCTTCTATTCCCTAAGATTATAAGAACTGGACCAATATATTTTTAAATTAGTCTTCTATCCTCATGTTGTAGCGATTTGATCTATGTAAGAAGGAGCTTTACAAGAACTTGGTCTGTAGCATTAAGTTCCCTAGGTATGTAGTTCTAGTTTGGCCACCTTTTCATCCTTTCAGAAACCTTCTCAAAATAAGGATTCGCAATTTTAGAACTTTTCTTCCAATCTCCACTAAATTGATAAAGTCTTAGGCATCTCTTAGGACATGGAGCAACTACTATGTAAAGTGACAATGGTTGCTAACTTGTTATGATCTCCATAGGGCTCATATTAAAGGAAGAGCTCCTTTGGATGTTGAAGCAAAATTAGGTGATATCCAAAAAGTCAACCTAATTCTTATGCCTAGCATTAATAAAGTGCCATAAGCATTCCTCCAACAAGCCATTATAGCTCTCTATCTATATCCATCACTTTGGGGATGATAGCTAAAGGTCATGCTCAACGAGGAGTATTAGTGTAAGGTGTCCTCTATATAATGACCTCTCAATATGTGACAACCTTTTACATATTCCTTGACAAGAAAATTGATATCACTAGTTTTACAGTTATTGAGGAATGCTTAATTAGCATCAAGGATTGGTACTCCAATCGTACAAATGCCCCTTTGTAATTGCAAGATGATGCTCTTGGTTCTTATTAAGGATTAGTAAGATAGCATTTATCTTGAAAAAAAAAATGACGAAAGAAACTAAAAAAGTTAGTTTATTGGCATCCTTTTCTTGAATGTCTTTCTATTCCACATGAAAAGAAAAAAGAAAGTGAGAATACAAGTGTAGCACAAGAGGAATTATATGCATTCCTTTTTACTTGCATAATTTTTTTTATAAAAGAAAAAAAAAAGACAATAAAAACTAGATATATATGGATTGTTGTGATGTCACTTTAAAGTACTTGCCAAATATTAAAGTATTAGTTAGAAAAGTCATCTAATAATAAGCTATTTTGTGCATAAGCTCTAAGGCCCAGATGAACCCATACGAGGCTTGGGCCAAACTCTTAAGACTTAGTTCGACCTCATTTTCTAAGCCGACTTATGTACAACTCGAATATCTTCTAGAAAAGTAAGGCCAAGTCACAAGGAAGCTTTACAAACCTGCCATGAGTCATCAACATAGGCTTCGACTTGCTAAGAAGAAGATCCCTAAGTCTTCGAAGACTTAGGCCTTTAAGAGTAATTGGGCTAACCCATGAAGCTTTAACTAAGCTGCATAGGAATAGTTAGAAGAGATGGAAGTTACAAACTATCTGTAGCCATCTCTATGAAATCCAGAGCATGCCCTTAATGCCAAAGATCCACTTTCCTATTTTGACTTAGCTTCATCCCATATAAATAGAAGATTAGGCCAATAGGTAACACATCTACACTTTCATAAATTCTAGCCTTCGTTACAATAATTTTGCTCTCCTTACTCTCTCCAGCATAATCTAACTTAAGCATTAAAGTGGCCTTATCAGAACACTCACTTGCACCCTCTTAAAGCTTATATTTTCTCTTTTACAAGCACACAACTGTTAGCCAAGTACTTTCGACCACTCCTCGAAAATCTAAGCACATCTTCCATATATAAAGCATAAAACTACAAATAAGTCTATAAATGGATATATTCATCTAATGGTATATACTCAAATATACACAGATTGACAAGGAGTGTGATTATGGAGAGATATCTAGATAACTAGTTTTGCTCGGTATGCCAGAACTCTTTCTACATCCCTCATCATGCTAATTTCTCTCACTATATTATGATTATTATGCTATGCTTATCTAACATTATTGATTGGTAATCTAACCGTGCAAATGCCCTATTTTGCCATCGTAAGAGCACTCTTTTGGATTTTATGGAGGATTTACATAACGGCATTTATTTAGTATAAAAATCATGAAAAAAAAAAAACATATATACACAAGATACATAGATGAAAGGAAGCATAAAAAGCTAATCTAATGGTATTCTCCTAATGGTTCTCTTTCTATTCCACTTGGGGAAAATAAATGAGCTAAGACACAATTGTACTATAAGAGGAGTTATATATATTGATTTAGGGAATCTAATTGAAAAACAGATAAAGAAAAAAAAAAAAGAAGGGGATGTGTGGAGGGGTTGTTGGGGATTGTCTTCAAAGTTCCTCTTAGAGATTATCCTATTAGTTAAAATAGTCTTCAATCTACAAATCTCAAAAGTACAAATAATTTTATTATTTTATAAATATATGTAAATTATATTTGAATATTTTTATTAATTTAGATCAACTCCAATTTAACCCTCTCGACTTTTAACATATTTTCATTCCTAATCCAACCTCTTAGTTTAGGAATGATAACATTAACATAAACATATAATGCTCTAACTATTCCACAAACATCAATGCATCAGATATCTTGCACTTTACATTAGAACTTTAACTTTTTGAAACTTTTTTCAATATAAAATAAAATTTACTCATCTTAACAACTTATAATGGTGAACAATGATAATTTAATAATCCAATACACAACACAAATTAAAAGAGTAGGGAAGAAGAATATCAAATAGAAATTTTATAGAGCTTCGACCTTCTACCTACTGCTCTCTTCTAGCTCCACTATTAAGAACCCAGTCTGCTTCACCGGTGCCATTCTACTTGATCTACTAAATTAAATCACAAAAATTACAAACACTTGTCACACATAAACCTCTACTCTACCTATCTAGCCTTTTTACATATAGGCTAATATAGATCTATAAAGTACAAACTGACTTCTTTCTACAACAAAGTTTAGAGATTACAAGTGAGAATAAACAATACAAGTCTCAAATAATTTAACTCTAAAAAAAAATAACAATTGTTGTATAATTTACTTCGGTGGAACTTTTTGAAAAAATATCTAAAGGACCTTCTGTGACTTTTCATAAGATAGTATCTAATAATGATTTTTTTGTGCAACGAAAATTTTTTTCTTCAAAGTTGTGTTTGACATTTTAAATAATTTCTCTTAAAAAATCTGAAGATTTTCCAATGACTAAAAAATCTGAAGATTATTTTCACTTCCATATTTATCCAATCGTTAGTTATTTAAGATAAATCATTGGATATGTTGAAAATATCTTAGTAATTTGAAATTCAAAAACAACTTTCGTTATCTTGTTTAGATCAGATGTATTTTAATCCGTAACCACCAAATAAACTTCTGTTTTGAATTTGAAAAGATATACTTTTGTTAGCAACTTCCGAATAAACCTTATGTTTAAAATTTGAAATTCCACAAAATCTGAATCAACCTTTTCCTTATCCATTCTTGTGCATATCTTGATTTATCTAAATATATTTTCGCTTAAAAATAATCCCCAAGAATCATGATTCCATCTTAAGTGAAACGGGATTAAATGTATTTTCCTAATACACCTAATTTAGTAGAGTTAGGCCTTGATTAATTTAAATCTGATTTAAATTTATTTTCAACGTCATTCTTCTAGACTAACTTTCTAAACAACCTTATAAAGAGTATCAGTTTTCTTTTTTCTAAAGCCTCTAAACAAGTTTCTGAAGTAATGTACCAATTATTCTTATAAAAACTTGTGAAACACTTTCTGAAAATTTTCAAACTAGTCTCAATCAATTCAAACCTTCTAAATGAGTTTTTGAATGCACCTCAATTTGCAATTTTAAACTTTCTGAAGATCTACACACTTGTTAATTCAATAGTGTTCTTCTCTCTTTTTTTTTTGTTATCATCAAAATTCATAAAAGATATCTAACAAGAAGATCTTATTTTTAACCTTTATTTTATACTTTCACTCATACTAGTCAATGGGGATCCATTTTGCCGAGTTTCACTCAAGGTAATTTAATCAACCTACTTTCAAAACCGGCCAGTTTGATTTGTGTCACCCAAGGTTCAGTCACCTTAGTGCACACCGAATCACCCATTTCTTAGATGCCACCTAACTCAGTTAGCCATATTTATAGCTTGGTTGAGTTCTTAATTTGATTGGTCGAATTTCAAGTTCGATCGTTGAATCCCCTTAGTGATGAACATTTTGAAACTCTTTAGAATTTAGAGTTGGGATTTCTCGTATAGGATTTCACACTCCAAAACCCTTTTATATTACTCTCAGTCCAAATTCTTCAAATCGCGACGATAATCCCCAATGTTTGATAGCTACAATATATTGATTTCTTAATTCCATTAAAATATCCATTTTTAATTAACTTATATCATCTTTTGAATAGTAAAAAATCTAGTGATTTCATAAACAAATTTATAATCAAATTTCTCCAATTGTAATAAAATACCTATTATTTAATGAGATTTAAGCGATTTAGAATTCTCTTACCTTATAGTAAGTGTAACCAAATACAATGATGCAATCGAAACTCGTTCTACTGAATTATTGTCTACATTGGTATAGTACATCATACGATTTTATCCCTTAATACAATTGTATCCTAAGACATCACCCATCATAAGAGTATTTCCCCTCAAGTATACTTAACTTTGGAGTTCCAATGAACTTCAAACTACAACATCAAAAAGTACCTTGATGATTAGAGTTTTGCCATCTTTTATTTAAGGGGTACATTCTACTAGCTCATAAAACTAATGTCCTTATTAGTTTCGTTACATAGATCCAAGATTACCACCAAGTAGGGTCTCCGCCCTTCCAACTAGTATATTATTTTGATATCTCCTGTAAAGACAAAATGAGAACTCCTTTCACTAAGGAATTATCTGTTTTGACATGATATGCTATACGATTTTGTCCTTTGATATAGCTACTTCTCAAGAGGTCACTTGTCCTCGGAGTGCTCTACCTTAAGCATGCTTAATTTTGGATTTCCAATGAGCTCTAAGCTATAACACCGGGCACATTGATGCTTAGAGTTCTATTTCCTTCTATATAAGAGATATCACATTAAAGCTCTAAATCAAATGAACATGGCGGTTATGCTCCTCTTTAGTTAAATCACCCTAAATATAGTATTTGGATTTTTTTTTTTCCTTCAATAACAACCAAAATTTATTAGAAGCAATCTAGAGATAATCTTACTTAAATTATCTTGAAATTTATCAATGGAAAGAGTTTTTATCTTCCCAATTTTTAAATGCCTCCATATTCCTTCTTTCTTGGTAATCCTTGTTTATTTGAAACCAAATTAACATTAATTCTGGTTAAAAGTCCAATAGAAATACTTACACAAAATTGTAGAATCACTAGTTTTAGAGTTAAGGGCTAAATTTCTTATTTCTTACCTTGAAATTAGTTAGAAAACTAACACAATGATAAGAGAGAGATTAGTGGCTAAGTTGGAGAGAAAGAGAAAGTACTCTTATGTTAAGTTTGGTATGCAGGAATTGTGTGGAATGGAATGAAATGAGGACAAGAATGATAAATTATTTTCTATATTTGGAAATATCCATGGAATTGAATAAAATTAAATGCATATATAGTATTATTTATCAAAAAAAAAATACCCTTAATTATTATATGTTGGTTGAAGGTTAAATAAGTAGTTTTATATTAATGTAATTAATAAGAGAGGATTGGAATCACAATTTTACCCCTTTAAAAGCAGAATCAAATTCTCTTTTAAATTTAGATTTGTCAATTTTAAAGTCAGAGTTATCAATTCCAATTAATTGTAATTCTACCCTCTAAAAAAATGCGTCCAAAAGGGAGTGAATCTCGAAATTGCAATTCTATTCATAGTTTATCTTATGTATCAAATATAACGTTAACTCTCTATATTTTATAAATAAGACTAGGTTAGTATTCCATTCATAGGGAAATTGGGGGGTTGAAATTACTACTATCATTTTTAGTTTATGGACACTATAAAAATGAGTTTTTGCTTGTCCGAAAACCATTTATTACATCATTAAAACTCACAAACAAGAAGTTACCTTCCAATAAAAACTTTTAAAAAGTGTATTTACCTTTCTAAAAAAAGTGTATTTATCTTTCTAAATCGCTTAGTAAGCTTCCATAACTTCATGATACTGCAAACATTTTTAGCAGCAGTTGAAAGCTCTGGCAGCAGATTAAAAACCTTTTTCCTTCCCCCAAGAACAGCAGATTAAAAGGTTGAATGCATATCAAATAATAGTGGGACTTGCAAGTAACATTAACGATAACAATAAATTTTCCCAAGTTAAAGGGTGGTAAATTCATCTTGTGGTAATTAATTTAGTAATAATTGCGGACACATACAACAGATGGTCATACGGCAATTCTGTAAAGAGGGTAAACATTATAAATTCGCAAAACTAGAGGATCGGGACAACTTGGAATAAATAAACAGTGAATGCTCCCATAAAAATTCAATTGTTTACTTTTGCATGGAATGCATGGTCGACAATCTGATTATATAATTACTTTCCGTTATATAGAATTGAGAATGCACATAACATTTACGTAATATGGCAACATTATCTTAATATTATATACTTCATTTAGGAATAATTAATGAAAATTAAGCCTACTAATCAAACACAAAATTGATTGATAAATGGAAAATGTTAAATATATCCTCTAGGAACACTTCTAAACAAAGAAACCTTTCCTGTTTGAACAAATTTTTTTTTTTTCCAATAAAATGTGTAATTAATGTTAAAAAATGTTAAATTTTTCATTTTTTAATTATTAATAAGTACTCTGAAAACTCTCATTGATAAGATCCACCACTATAAGTATATATATATATACTATTTGCTAAGAAAACATGAACCTGTCCTAAACCGTCCAACCAATGGGTCTACAGCTGTACACGAGTGGTTCTTGTATCATTAGTCCTCTTGTTCCCCGTTTGACTTAAATTACATGTTTTAGTGTCAACCCTTTAATTTGTTTACGTTAGCTTTATTTCATGTTTTGGGGAATAAATTATTTGGTGGGGTATAATTAAATCCTTTGATATGATGGTTCGGGTATTTAATTATTATTATGGCAGGTGATTAGGTGTCTTGTGATGTCATTGCTTTATAGTTGCTGGTCTTAATCCGTGTTAGGCTTTGTCCATTTCTAAGAGTTACTGTTTAAATATATATTTAGTGACAGAAAATGGACTATGATGTTTCAATATATATATATATATATATATATATATGTGTATACATATACATATGGGTAGCTCATTCATTAGAATTTAGAACAAGTGTGCTTTGATATTTCTTTAAAGCTTGTTTGTTTAAGGACTACAAATTGAGCTTTATAGCGTAAAAACTAGTTATTAAGAAATTTGGATAATACAATCTCTGAATTGAGAATCACACGTTTTAATAATTTATCAAATGCAAATAAATCATATATTGTGTCAAAAAAATAACTACGGTTTTCATTTCTCTTATAAGAATAATGGGCTTTATATGTTAAATAATTATATGGTTTCCGTCAATCAGTGCTTTCCGAGTATTTATTAGACAGGAACTAAAATATTTTATGTTTTGCAAAACTAATTACATGCTTCATTAAAAAAAAAAAGAAATTGTATAGAAAAACAAAAGAAAGCGTTTATTCAACATCTTAACAGATATATTGGACATCCATCCACCAATTCCAAATATTATCCCCAATTATCATATACTTAAATGTTATGAAAGTGTGAATAGGGCGCAATTGGATGCCAGGAGAAGACAGAGAGCAACGAAGAAAGAAAAAACAAAGCGTCTTTCTTTTTAATTCTTGGCTGATCTGCAAGTGGCTTTTGCGGTTGACTTTAATATTATTTGCAATCATTAATATATCGATTTCCGCTATATATAGAGGTCATAATATGACTTTTGTTTTGCCATCTTCAATATCACGTTTTTGCCTGCCTCCCTTATACATTTCCATCCGTATTTCAACCAGCTACACGGCTACATACAATAAGCATATAACAAAATTATTAATCAATACATACCTTTTCATTTACATATTTTTCTTTCTTTTTTTTTCATGGAACTATAACAAAAAGAAGGGATTGAAATTGTTCAAATGTTACTCACTCTACTATGACAAAGTATCCAATTTTCGTGATATAGTTGCACAGTACAAGCATTTTATGATACATTCTGAATAGTTTTTTGGTAAATAAACTGTTGCATGATAATTCAAGTTCATTATTTGAACTTTTATTCTTAAAATTTAAATGTGCTAGATATATATTCAGTCAAATTTACATATAAAATTTAAAATTATTAAATATTATATTCAATCAAATTTTTACTTATCAAATTTATAATATCTATTATCTTTAAAATCACGTTATAATAAATACCCTTTAATTCATAAGTAAGAAACTTGATATAGCATTTTTCCACAGCATCCCAATTCGATGATGCATCACAGCTCTTGTGAAATATAATGGGACAGGAAACTATGTCCTCCTTTTAACCCTTCCCACTATTATTTATTTGACCCTCCACGTCCTCTGAAAGCAAAGGCTGTAGCGTCAACTTTTCCCGGGTCAATTTTTTTAGACACCAAGAAAGTGATATTATGATATCTTAAGAAGTTGGGTTGGGTTTTTCGGATTTTCCAAGTCATATTCAGCATGAATAATGATTATATATTAAGTTCTTATTTAAGAAAAAGAAAATTTGAAATGTCTACGATGGACCATGGGAATTTCTTTTTCATTGCAAGTTGAATTTGTGGATGTCTGTTAAGCATGGCCATACCTTTCTCTATGTCCTTTCTATTTGGTCCTAGTTAAGAATCTTCCTTATATTTGGAATCAAACGGACTTCTTCTGTAGACTTGTTTCCTTTGTTTATGGACATAGGCACCTTATTTATATAACAGCTCATGTCTTCAAACAGTGACAATCCAGTGTGCTGTATCCGTCAGTTTGAGCCCTTTTAGTCCTTTTATAGAATTCTGCTAAACTAGTGTTATTGGATTGCCAGTGTAGAACATTTCTTTGTATCCTGATAGTATGAGAAGCCGAAGGGCAAAGCGATCGGAGGTAGTATTTCAATATTTTGGTTTCAGGTTTCATTTATTTTGATGGTAGGAGAAAAGGGTAGTGGAAATTCTTTTACCTGTCTGCCTGGCATCTTAGTACCAGTTCCAATTATCAAGTTGGTACTGTATTTTTTTATAACGCTTTAACTGATGCTGATTAAGTACTTTTTATATGCTTGTTGATTGCAGGCATTTTGGCCTTCCATTGTGATGAAGAAATGGTTGAATATTAAGCCAAAGGTGTATGATTTTAGTGAAGATGAGGTCGATACTGAAAGCGAAGATGACGGTATGTGATTCTTGTTTAGTCTCATATAGAAATTTGAGTGTCTGTTATGGATAACTGATTGCATATTACGCAAATTTCTTTTCAGCTTCCTCTGTCAAGGATGAAGCGGTTCGTAGAAGTGATGAGATCCCCCGCTCTATGCGGAGAACTAAAGCCGAATGCCCGAGTGAAACTTCAGGTAATACACTAGTCTAGACAAAGTTTCCCTTTCTCCAAATAGGATATGCGTTCATCCTCCTCCAATCATATGGTATTATCCATAAATAAAATCCAAAAACTGGAATATATGATAAAGATTTTTCATAAATAGCAATATATGATTGAATGGGATACAGACAAAATACCGTTTAGGAACAGAGAAACATGGCTCAATCAGCACCTACCAATTTTCGTTTCTTCCAAAAACGGAATCAATTGTTGAAGACTTAGCACAAGATCTTGCATTAATGTGTAGCTCCTGGCAGTGATGGATCGCTTGTCCTTTGGATAGGGCGATATTGAGAAAATCGTTGTTTAACGGGCCAGTCTCCTAGTTTTCCAATTAGCCGCTGTATAGTCAGTTTCCCCATATCTTCAGTCTCTTGTGTGTCATGACATGGTATAGTTGACAACTTTGATCCAGATATGCAGTTCAAGGGCCCTCCGATTAGACACAGGAGAGGGAAGTCGGAGACGTTGCGTCTTCAGTACATAAACACAAAGGACGTGAGGTTTGGGGAACGTTTTGCTTTGTTTTGTTTAATTCAAGCGTGTTCAGTCTCTGTTACTCGTAAACTGACTAATCGAAGTATGTTGTCTTTTGTTATGCAGGGTAACTGTATGCACCTGGAATGTTGCTGGAAGAGTTCCTAAAGAGGATCTTGAGATCGATGATTGGCTCCGTACTAAAGATCCTGCAGACATGTACATAATTGGGTATGTACCGTCTCTCTCTTTAGGTGAATAATAGTGGTGTGCGACAAAAGCTTCTTGAGTTGTGACTTTGATTTCAACCCCAAAAACTAAGCCTAATTTGGTGGTGTTGTTTGCTTGACCATAATTGTTTCGATGCAGTAAAACCTCTTCTATAATTGCTTCGCTGTTGTTGTGATGATGTCAAGTTTGGAATCAAAGCCAACTGATCTAAAAGGCTCAGCTCGTAGATCTGGAGAGGCTTTCATATTTATGTTAAACATTCTCCCTTGCTAATAGGCTGAGAGTTTGATTGAAGCCCATCAAAGTCAAATTATATAGGAGTGAAATGAGTATACAGGAGCGCTAACTTAAGACCTCCCAGTCCATAATCGTGATAGGTTTAGATCCCACACACCAACACTGCATGCACATAATTTGCCAATCTTTAGTAAACTTCAGGGCTAACATGGATGTATTTGTGTCGTTAATGTTTTCTCTTGAACAGGTTTCAGGAAGTGGTTCCTCTGAATGCTGGAAACGTTCTGGGAGCTGAGGACAACAGGCCAATTCCAAAATGGGAGGCACTTATCCGGAAAACCTTGAACAAATCTCTAGAACCAGAAACCAAACACAAAAGCTATAGCGCCCCACCCTCGCCCGTGCTGAGGACTTCCTCTGCTGCTGATTTATTGGCAGATGAGGATGAAACTCATGCACTGGCGCATATAACTGACTTTGCAGATACTTGTTTTGCCCGTGGCTTTGAACAAGAAGGAATGAATGGACTTCTAGGTATGGGAAGGAACTTGCATATGAAGAGAATACATAGCACCGACACCCTCAATCAAATGGACTGGCCCGAGCGTTCACTCGATGCAACACCTCAAGTTTTCCCATCAGGTGCAAAACTGCGAAGGGTATTAAGTAGTTCTGCAAGAATTGGCTCTGAGTGGACTGTTGCTCCGTCGATTTTCAGTCATGTTGCACTCAGAAGATCTCACCATAGCTCGGGAAATTTAGTAATGGAGGAGCAAAGGAGCACCGAAGTTTTTGAGCCTCTTTCTGATGGTCTGGATGTAGTTTCCGATGAGGAAGTCAGTAATACTTCCATCGACACATCGCCAGAGAAGCAAGGGAGCGAATTGCCCAAGGTAAAGCTGAAGAAACCCCGTAGATATGTCAGAATAGTTAGCAAGCAGATGGTGGGGATCTATGTATCCATTTGGGTTCGAAAGAGGTTGAGAAGACATATAAACAATTTGAAAGTTTCTCCCGTTGGAGTTGGTCTCATGGGCTACATGGGAAATAAGGTATACCTTATCTACCTTCATTTATTCATTGGAAAGTTTAATGATAATCGTATATTAAATTATAAAAATGTAAAATCCCACAACAATCTTCAAACTTTAAGTGGATTGGTTCATTGTGGAGCAAACTTCGACAGATACTCCTATACTGCCATACTGATGCATCTTTCCAATTGATGATGATGATGAATGAAGCATATCTGTTTGTTGATGCAGGGATCTGTTTCCGTTAGCATGTCTCTTTTCCAATCTACTTTGTGCTTTGTGTGTTCTCATCTGACCTCCGGTCAGAAAGATGGCGCTGAGGAGAGACGAAATGCAGATGTATATGAGATCATACGCCGAACCCGTTTCTCGTCTATATTTGATACTGATCAGCCCCAGACAATACCCTCTCATGAGTAAGCATCAGTTCAATATAACAATCTATGAGAATCTGAATATACTTTAGATGCTTAAAAAAACAATCTAATGGGTTCTCAATTCAATTTTCCATGAGAAAATATAACAAATTCTCATGTTTAACAGTCAGATTTTCTGGTTTGGGGACTTAAATTACCGTCTCAACCTGTTGGATGCGGATGTGAGAAAGCTTGTCGCTATGAAACAGTGGAATGAACTAATCAATCATGACCAGGTATGATACAGCTTATGTACTTTGAAATTCATTTATTTGCCTGCCAATCTTGCGATCATATGCTTGTATTAGTAATAAAATGCTGTCATCTCACTCTCAATTAAATACTGCATTGCTGATTGAAAACCGAAGATTTCTTACCGAAAAGTAGAAATTATAGATTTGACTTTTATTTGTGTTCCTATAATTTTAATTTTGATGGAACCTATTAGGAATTAGATACTGGGAGCTTGCGAGAGGGAATTGTATAATCTCATAAATACTAAGTACTAATTAAGAAATGATCGTGAAGTATTACTTACAACTTGTTTTAACATGTACAATTATAACAGTAACATACTTGGAATATTTTTATCCTAAAGATTCAACCCCTTAGGTGCTGCTCGCCTTCCCTTGAGTAAAATCTTGGGTCCACCGTTGAATGCACGTGTTGAATGAGTCTTGCTGTTTGGTAGCTTGCTTCACATCACTTAGTTGTCCAAACTAGTTTCAAAATAAACCGTACCCATCTGATGTCATTGCTCACCAAACAAAAGCAATATGTTCACATTGCTTGATGCAACATTTCAGGACAAAGCAATTTGTAATGGTGTAGTCTTTGTTGTTGCAGTTAAGCAAAGAACTTCGGTTCGGCCGTGTATTTGAAGGATGGAGAGAGGGTACAATAAACTTTCCTCCAACATACAAATACGAAATCAACTCCGATAGATATGCTGGTGAAAACCCGAAAGACGGCGAGAAGAAGAGGTCACCAGCATGGTAAGCTAAACATGCTAGAACTAGGGAAAGTTCACCACTTATTGTCTGAGACCAGCATAAATTCGAAACCAGTAATCAATATGCTTTCAAGTCTGAGCTTACAAATTGTCTGAAATGGCACATTATGCAGGTGCGACCGCATACTATGGCTTGGTAAAGGCATAAAACAACTTTGTTATAAACGAGCAGACCTAAGGATCTCCGATCATCGGCCAGTAAGCTCGATATTTTTAGTCGAAGTCGAGGTCTTTGACCATCGCAAGCTCCAGAGAGCCCTTAATTTCACCAGTGCTGCCGTGCACCCTGAGATTTTACTTGAGAATGTGGAGCTATGAGCACTTATTATCAGGTAATATACTGATATGTGCACAAAGAAACCACTATACTTTTCTGAATAGCAATAATATACTGCAATTGTGGAAGATTTGGTTTCTTCATTAACTCCTAGCTGCTGCTGCTATTTTTAATGTTTTCTGCCCGCTGTACAACAACCCTCATCCTCCATCTCATGTAGAATATACGATCTACGGGATGGAGTTTCCTTATCTATAATATGCTGTTGCCTATGAATAAAAAAGCAAAACATTAGACATCGGTATGGATCTTCCATTTTTTTTTCCCCTTATCATAGACACGACAACCACCGCTAACAGCACAAAACATCTTTTAAGGAAGGGAGTAAGGCGTTTAGTTTTCGATACTTTCTAGCATCTTAAAAACACCAAATTGTTTGTCAGAAAATTTTTCAAGCAACTTAAGAGATATGCCATGTTCATGGACCACGCAATGTCTCAAAGCTTCTAAAGCTGGTTTTACTTGTCTAAATTCCCAGCTTCCCATGAAAAACTAAACCAAAATTATCCATGCCTGCTTCCACTTCACTATCCGTTTACTTTCTTATTGGTGACTGTGACCAGCAAAGGCAGTTAAATTTAGGATTAATCTTTCAGACTGCCATCTATTTTTCGCAAATATTGCTGCGTCCATATGGGCATGTCTGATTTTGAATGTCTATGCATCGTAGCTTTCTTTCAGTGCAATCTTTTATTCAGATGTAGAAGAATAACAAAGCCATATTTGTCGAACAGGTGAGATAATCCAAGGAACCTACCGTAGATCCGAAGATGAAACAACATTTTTCATGTTTCTTTTCAAAATGGTCCTTCAAATGCTGGATGATGAACTCAGTCCAAGATAAGTATGCAAAGATTTTCAAGCAAAAAGACTACATCATGGAGGCAAATTTGGATAGAAACAGCTTCAGTTTGGTAATAATCAGATAGTGTCAGACGTGAATATGTCAAGTATCAGCTAATGATAAGAAGTGTTCTTTCCTTTGTCATAGAGATTATCTGACTAGTTTTTTTATGTCAGCGTTATCTCCTATATATCGTAATCACCATAATAGTAGAAGGATTTTTTTTTTTTTTTCCCTTTTAACCACCTTTTGTAGTATTACTCAAATAAACTAACTCTACAATGTAATACATATCTTTTGTACTTCAGGACTTGAATTCTCTCATCTTTGTTTCCTGTAAATTATTGCAAGAGCACATGGATGGACAGAATTTCCACTTAGACTCTTTTGACTTTCTCGAAATAAACATTTCATTGTAGGTCATAAAATCAGATTTTGAAAGAGAACAAGCAATTGATAGGTCTATCAGGAGACCACACCATGGCAATTAGAACAACATATGATTGAATGAACACGGCACCATTAGATCCGCCACTACCTAAACAAAGCACAAAACAAATACAGGAGGAGAAAAACTTGGTGTTGAATTTTATGTACGTTTTTCGCACAGATGCAATTATGACAAAAGATAAAACATAAATGCGGCAATACATACTAATCTAAATAGACATTCCATACTTCACTAGTATGAAACAATAAGAGCTGCTTTATGTATTACACACAAGGAGAAAGCAAGTGCTTGTTGCATCTTTATCAAGGTGTAGACTTGTACAGATAACTTATTAAACTGGTTTCGGCCTGCCATTAGCCTCATCAGGAGAACAGCATTAGTTCTCGACCAGTTCAACCTTACTCATTCACATGCAGACCAGCAAAAAGAAAGGCATTGCTGACAAACCAATTTTAATAAGCTAAATTTTTCATGAAATTAGTAAGCTAGCCTGTATTCCAATCTCTTACATGGACTGTAACACCAGAAACTATGGATCTTAATGGAACATTTCGTTATCAAAAGAAGCATTATAAATTTGAGAAATTTATCCACCTACAAAATTTACTATATCTGAAAAAATATAACGAGTAACCAAATACGGGAATACTCTCAGGAAAACAAAATGCATCACAAATCAAGAAATACCATAAATGAATAAAGTGAATGAGAAAAGGGCATCAGTTCTCCAAGGTGATATAGCTTCAATGAAATTCAGACGCAAATTACCCATTTGTTCAATGAGATTCATCATGTGCCCACAGAAATCTATAACCTTAAAAAGCCAAACACTACAATTATAATAACAAGTGCCCCAATAGCTCGTTTCACATAGTAATTAAAAGAAAAAAAAACTACAATTTTTAATTAAAACAAGTGACCGTGCACTTGGCTGTACTGCAAACCAATCAAAACAAGGATTGAAATCGCGAGGAAGAATATGAGATTTTGAAGCGAAGTTATGTTTTTTGCGATCAGAACCTGTCGGGATTCATCGTAACATCACACTGTAAAACGAAGTGACCGTGCACTTGGCTGTACTGCAAACCAATCAAAACAATGATGAAAATCGCGAGGAAGAATATGAGATTTTGAAGCGAAGTTATGTTTTTTGCGATCAGAACCTGTCGGGATTCATCGTAACATCACACTGTATGTAGTCAGTGGATTGACAGACAATGAATTTCTATCGTCACCTCGCTTAATTTGAAAAACGAATAAATATTGAAACTTCAGAAATAAGTGCGTCTAAAATAACAACAAAGCAAAGTAGAAGTGGAAAAATAAAAAATTAAAAAAAGATTGAGCTCAGAACTTCTTAGAGGGTTGTGTGACCATCAAAGACAAATACCCAGAAGAGCAATTTGTCTCTGGAACACGAAAAGAGTTCATCACAGATTGAACTTTTAATCAAAAGCTTGAAGATCGAAAAACTGAAAGATTCGACATTTTTAGAAGATAGAAGTACAGTGGCGGATAAAACGAGGAAGATAGGAGAGTGCGGTTGATGGGTGGCCAAGTGAAATAAGTATTATATAGAGGGAAGAGGAGAAGAAAACCCTAACGACTAAGCAGACGAAACCCTAGAGAAGTTTGTGCGCGGACAAAGTATAGGGTTCCGCAATGTGGGCCGTGGATCAGTAGGATGAAGGTATAGAATATGGGTCGGGCTGGGTTAAGGCTATGATTTAATAAGGAGTTTTAGGTGAATACGATCTTTTTTAGAAAAATATTATAAAAAAAAAAGATTTTAAAAAAAAAAAAAAAAAAATTTGATATAGTGAAGGTGTGTACTAATTATGGATAGTTTGTACATCTAGTGTAATTCTCTAAAATTGAAAACGCATACGCTATATTCGCTTTTACTATATTACCTATATAAACCCAAATCCATACGGTTAGACTCTATTTTCATTTATATCAATTTTTGAAAATTCCAAAACATAAAGAAAACGTGAGAAAACCCAGAATTGAAGTATCAGGCCATTTTTTAATGCTTATGTGCATCTAAAACAAGTAATAATCCATAACTTGCAATCACGATTTTTTTTTTTTATCTTACTAGTAATCAATATTATGCAAAATTTTTTTTAGGAAAAAAATTGTTATTTAATTACATATATTTTGTAATCATAGATGTACTGCAAATTATATAAATTATTGATATTTCATAAAAATTTATTATATATTATCTAAATTAAAACATTTTTTGTATTGCAGTAAATAAGTTACACGAATATGAGTATGAAAAATTTTGGAATATAAGTGGACTTTGATGTGTATGTGTGTGTGTGTGTGTGTGTATATATATATATATGGGGTTTGTATTGTGTTGGATCGAATAAATAAGTTAAAGTTAAGTAGTACGCAATACAACTTAACGAGATGACTAACTGTATTTTATAAAGTTATCAATTGGTGTGTAGATGAATTTTTTAATATCATCTAAATATTCAGTTCATCGTGACATTACTAGGGTGGAAATAGCGGATTATGTGAAAGTTATTGTATATACGAATGGAAATATTATGATGAGTAGCTGAAAGCTGAAGTATGACAGGGAACCCGTTAAGAAGTTGAAGATTAGAAAAAATTCGAACTTCTCTCATTTTAGTCGGAGAATTTATAGATGTGCTAAAGTTGAATCGAGTGATGTTGAACTTGTGCACAGACATCCCTTTTTTCATGATACTAGAGTTGCCTATAAGTTGATTGTCATTAAAGATGATAAGGATATTAAGAATTTCATTGAAATGGCAGAGTCTTTTGAGAAACGAAGTATTTAGAAAGTATACATAAGGCACATTGGAGAATCAAGCGTTTGAGACAAGTATGAAATACATGAGCCAAATAATCTAACCTTTTTAGAGCCTAATGTGCATTCAACAATAACCAATGCAAAACAAACAAACGTAAATTAGTCAAATGAACTGTACATAGATTTCTCTGAATACGAGCACGTAAATATCACAAAAGAGGAGTTTAACGAAGCATTAGCTCCTATTATCAAACACGAAGAGTCTTATGATCCATATGTGGAGAGAATACACATGGACATAAATGTCGACAATAATAGGGAAGATGAGGCAGATGTGAATAGTGATGAGGATGATGAGGATGGTGATGGCGATGGCGATGAGGATGATGTTGGCCTCGAAGATGACCACACTAAAGATTTGAGAGAGGCTTAGGTAAGACCATATGTTATTGGGAGTAGTATACTGATCTAACCATTTTGCAGAGATGGCTCGAGTAGGCCCCATCATCATACTAGTGAAGTATTGTCCAACAGGCAGTTTCAAGACTTTCTGCCAATAAATGAACTAGTAGATAGGCTTGTAAGTGATCTTACCCTATTTTACAATAGTTGATACAATGGTAACGGTTATGTAATATTTTTGAAAGATGTTAATGAAATATGCAACAACATTAGCAATTTCGATTAATTGAGTTTTAGTATGCATTTTAACTCAAAGAAGGATCTTATAGATGCGATGAAGTCGTTGCACGTAAGGAACCGCTATGATATTTATGTGTACATTTTGAAACCGACTATATATGCAGTCTACTGTAAGAAGAAAGAATAAGGTTGTAAGTGGAGACTATAAGCTTGTTTGAAGAAAGTAGAGTCTTTTCAAAATAACAATTCTAGAGGGTCCGCATACTTATGTAAACCTGATGATAAACCAGGATCATCCTCAACTCGATAGTAATATAATGGCTATGTTATTCATCAATAATATATAGAACAACTCTAATGTTAAGATACCTGATCTTGCAACTAATGTGTAAACTATATACGGATACAAAGTAAGTAATAGAAGGGTTTTCAAAGCCAAGTGAAAGGTTGTTGAGATGGTATATGGTAATTAGGAGAAGTTGTATAATGAGTTGCTAAGACTATTAAATGCAATGAAGTTGAGCAATCTAAGGACACAAATGGATTGGGGTTAGAGTAATTCACTAAAGTAAGATTAATCCCAATTCAAGTAGGTTTTCTAGACATTTGAACTGTATGTAGAAGCCTTCAAATATTGTCAACCCATTGTATGTGTCGATGGCACATTCTTATATGAAAAGTATGGGCATAAGTTGCTGGTAACTTGTAGTATGGATTGGGACAATTCAATAGTTCCATTGAGATTTGCTCTTGTTGACATAAAATTGGCAGAAACCTAGGGGTGGTTCATACGGAAGCTTAAAGTGCATGTAGTTGGCCAGAAGAGGGAAACCTTATGTTATATATTTGATAGGGCATCTAGTATTGACTCTACATACAAGGAACCATCAATAGGTTGGTAGTCACTGTCTGCAGTTTGGAGATACTGTCTACAACATGTTGCTAATAACTTTAATACGGTCTACAAAAACCAATTGTGTAAGAAATTTGTATGGTTTGTAAGTGTTTAGGTACAAGAAAGGAAATTCAAATGTTTTATGGAGAAGTTGGCATAAGCTAAGGAGGATGCTCCTGCATGGTTTGATAATGTTGATTTGAATAGGTGGACTCTTACATATGATAGACGTTACCATTTTGGATACATGACATTAAACATTATCGAAAGTTATACCTCCATTTTGAAATCAACGTGTGGATTACCCATCATTGCATTAATGAAGAAGATATTTTACAATTGTGTCGCCTATTGGGAGGAGAGACATAAGGACACCAAAGAGACAATCAATTCTAGCAAGATCTACACTAATTACGCTTTAAAGATGTATGAAATTAAGAGGGGTGCCGTAAGTGCACATAGAGTTATTTTATTTAGCTTCCAAAACGGTCTTTTCGAGGTTTTAATTGGCAGTCGAATAATGAAAATAAGATTAAAGGAAAGAGGAAGGGCATATACAGTTGATTTCAGAGGTCACACATGCACTTATCAAAAGTGACAAATATATAGGATCCCCTACTCCTATGCATGTGCTATTGCAATGAGCATGAGGGCGGATAACAAATCAATAATAAGGCTATGGTATAAATAGGCAAACTAGATACATTGTTACCGAGCTCATTTCTACTTGATTAGTAACAAGCTAAACTAGCCTTAAGTTAGCTTTCCTTGTCTTCACCGAAATATTGACTTATAATGAAAGAAAGGTAAACCTAGGCATAAACGATATCATATAAAGATAGACGTTCAAGACTGGTTGAACAAAACTAGATGTAGCACATGTGGGAAGGAAAAACATAATAGGAGGAGGTGTCCAGATATTAATAGAGTTGGTGCATATTCCCTTTATATCTAAGCATTACAATATAATACATGTATAAGTATAATGAGATGTAATTTTTTTTTCTTGTTTGTAAACTAAACGTATTTGTATGTGTTCGTAGGATAAATGAAGCCGAGACCTATCGATCTACGTGTACTTGCGAGCCAAGGCAATCACCGTGCATAGGCCATTTGGGAAGGTAGGGTAAGTAATGTCATTATCATTTACAATCAAGTCTTTCATTAAAAATGTGTTACTTGCTAACTTCATTGAATGTTTGTGTAGGAAGCTATGTATGCATTGCAAATGCAGCGTAACGAGATGTTATTATATAAGGATGACTGGGATATTCCTATACATCCTAGAGTGGAGCCTTACATATGGAAGGCTAGGTTTTAATGAGTTGCATGGTTGCCATTTATTATGTTGGATTAGCATCTGATTACGATACTTATCGAGAGATGGAGGCTTGAGACATACATGTTTTACTTACCCACTAGAGAGGCGACCATCACACTATAAGATCTTGAGGTCTAGCTTGGACTTCCAGTTGAAGGGTTTACGATGGTAGGTTAGATAGAGATGGATGATGAGGAGAGTTGGGCTGATGTAAGGAAGAGACTGCTGGGCATGAGGCCTGCTCAAATGAAGGGTACTTGTTTATCTTTGACATGGTTGCATAAGCACTTTCAGTTACTTACACATAGGGTAGACTACGAGACAATCAATGGTATGCACGTGCATACATACTCAACCTAATGGGAGAATTTATATTTACGAATAAATCCTCCAGTCTTATTTACCTGATATTTTTGCTATTGCTGGAAGACTTCTCAGTAGCTTGGCAATTGAGCTAAGCTAGTGCTTGCTTGGTATGATTGTACCGACAATTGTGCTTTACCTCTTTATCCAATGTGTATGAGCTTGGAGGGGCTGTAATTCTACTTCAGGTTTGAACTTGGGATAGATCCTACATGTCACCCTTCGCCCCCTCCCCCCTCCCCCCAGTCGATATGGGTTTGTTATCGATAGAGATAGGCCGTGGCGGCTAGATGGAAGATAGTACGGGATATGACTTAGCATTCGATGCATGTAATAGATGCATACCACATAATGTTTGACATGTAGACAACGCAGCAGGTATAATAAGATAAGTTATCCTCTTTGTTGTTCTTTTCCAAGCTATAAGTGATAACCCCTTGTTGTTTCACTAATTGTTCCTCTCTCTGTTTTTTGTTTTCTTATGCCCATTAGGTTGTTTGGGAGCCTTATGGGGAAGAGTTGTTATAGTTGCTACCTTACTTCTACATTACCGGGTGACACATTTGGACTGCCTGAATACCACTCTTATGTTTTTACATCATTAAGTGGTACTTTCTAAATTGTATCATCTAACAGTTTGGTGGATACCAGTACATCCTACAGGAGGTCGACATATGTAAGCAACTCCACCTGTTGGATCTCTAGGGTAAGATGAATGTTAACTGGATTAACACATACTCTGCCTACATTTAGGCTTGAGGATAGAGATATGGATTCTTAGTACACATCTAGGTTCCTCGAGGGGTCGACAAGAGTTACTAATTATAGTATAGATAGATCACCTGGCATTACATTATACACTACAGAGCTGTCATCGGTCAACTAGTATGTACATCTAAAATTATCCATTAGTTTTTTGCACTCGTACATACTTGTTATCACGTATATTGAAAATTGTTTTTTTACTTATTTTAGGTAGACTTACTTAAGAGTGTTAGACTAATACTTGACTCTCCTACAGCACTAAGTATTGTAGATGGAGTACTTTATTTTGTTAAGTAGCACAGTAGTCTCATCCTTTACCTACAACAGGAAGGCGTACATGAGCCATCCCATGTAGACTACAGTGGGGAGCAAGGACCACTTGCTGATGAGGATGTGCCAGCTCCTTATGCATCACATAAGGGTAGAGCTAGAGTTCGAGGAGGCAAGGCTAGAGCAAAACTTCATCAAGCAAACCTCGGTAATGATATCTTACCACATGGGCAGCATTCCATCAACTTAGGGCATATCAGCGGAAGATACAACACATATCTTAGGTTAAGTGTTGCCTCCACTTTAGGAGCCAAATCTAGCTCTAAGGCTAGATTTAGCTCTTACATGACTCTCGAGTTCTAGCAACACATGATCTTGTGACTCCACCAACGCCTCAAAAGCAACATTCTATCCCTACATAATCATCCATGGGTAAGGGCATCACTCAGCTGCATCCGGCCCCTCCAACCGACCTAGTTCCTCCTAAGGACTTGATCTCGATGAACTATCACCTCAGCCTACACAGTCATACGATAGACAGAGGCATTCACTTCTTTCCCATGCCATGAGGACCTTTACATAGCATGGGCGTTAGTAGATATGTTTTGTCTATTCTTTTGTTTCCTCTTTTTTTGGCCATTGTATTGATGTTAAAATTGACTCACGATAAATTTTGCGTATATATTGATTATTCGAAATACAATTTACATTTCATAAGATATTCCAATTCAATGCATTATTTATTTACTCTAGTATTACAATTTGCAATTATTTTTTCTTGTATTCGACTCAAATGGTCATTGTATGATCATCCCGTGCTCCTATTTCTTCCTTACTTGCTATCTTTGTTGAAGCATTCTACCAATTGTGATTTTATGTAATTGATTACTGTATCAAACTTTCTAGTCAGTTTACAGTTTATGGTTGAAAGAGCAATACTTAATCGTGTAGGATTGTGGGAAATTACTATGTTTAATAACAATTATTTTTAATCACATATTATGTGAACTTTGAAAATTTTATAATGAAGGTGCGTGTACTAGATGTGCTTTCAGTGTAAATATTTACGTTAAAGGTGCATCTAGTACATGTACCTTCAGTTCAAATTGGGATACTAAAGGCACATGTGTTAAATGTACCTTCAGTTTAAACTCTAACTTAATATGCTACTGAAGGCGCATGTACTAGATGCGCCTTCAATATACAAACTATCCACAATTGACGGCACATTTCGCATGTGCCTTTACTATACCATATTGGTATCTTTTTTTCAAAAGGGGCCATTTTTCGTAATACTTTTCAAAAAAGGGGCCGTATTCATATAAAACTCTTTGATAAGTAGAAAAGGAAAGAAAGGTGAAGAAAGTTTATGTTTAGTAATTGAAGAAAAGAGTGAAAATAAAAGGTAGAGAAATGGAGGGGAGTTTTGTGTTCTTCCAAAAACACAATAATGGGAGGAAAAGATATGGAAATGGTGGAAAAATATTTGAAGTTACAAAAACACTCTCATATCTAAGTTTGCTTTATAAAAAGAAGATAATATTGTGTATTGAAGAGCTTTTCCTTTAATTTCCTTTATGCTATCTAAACCAAACAATAAAAATAGAAAACTTTCCCTCCCTTCCTTTCCTTTTCATATGTCTAAATATAAAATTAAAATTGCATTTCTCCACTTCTCTTTTATTTTCTTTTCATTTCATGTCCACTTATTTAAATTGATTAATTTTCTCATAAGCTTTGAAGCCAGTAAGCTATGCCTTGTGGTACTTTTTGAGCTCATGTATTGCTATATAATGTTTTTTTGTTTAATACATATATTGTAAGTTACATAAGAAGGAATAATGTTATTGATAAAATTCAGGTAAGTATTTGAGCTTACACAATAGTATACGTTAAGCATCAAGGGTGCCAAGGCTATTTAATGTTGCCACTCTAATACCTAATTCAGTAAAGTATTAGGAAAAAATATGAGGGTAAAGAGAGGTGGTGAAGAGTAAGGGAATCAAAGAGAGACTTACCATACTCATACTTCAGTTATTTATAATACATGGTAGCAATTGCCAAAGATAAGTAGTTAAGGGCAGACTAACTGCCTTAGACATGTAGAGCTTTGGTAATTGAAGTAAGTGATAAATGTGGAGACAAGAGGTAGTTGAACAATTATTCCCAAGGACAATCGTCAAATTGTTCATTTCTTTATTTTAACAATTGAATATTTGAACTTTGTAGGCTAAGCCTTAGTGATTCAGCCTAATCTAAGTCAATAAGGTACAAAGCTTTAAAGATGGGTCGGTAATTTATGCACTAACCTATTGCTATTACCAAGTTGTAGGCTATAGGAATGATTAAATAAAGCTATAGCTACTTAGCTTACTAGCGTATAATAGGTTATCGCTTGCCAATCATCTTAATGAAAATCTACTATCAACATTTGCCTTTTGACCCCCATAATCGATCAATAAAAAAATGTGTAAATGGGTTTTAGCCAACGGTTGACCTATTTAACCCACTTTTTAAGCAAGTTTAAGTTGAGGTTTTTTAATTCATTTAAAAAGCGAGACAAATGAACTCCACCTCATTTGACTCATGAGCAAAAGTAAGTTGATTTAGTTGGTTTGTTTAATACATTTGCACATTTTACTCGTAGGCCAACTCGTTTAACCCGTTTTTTAACGGTTTAGAATTGAGATTTTTTTACCTATTTAAAAAGCGAACCAAATGAAACTAACCTATTTAACCAATAAGCCAAATTAGGTTGAGCAAGGTTGGTTCGTTTAACCTATTTACATACCTCTATCGATTGATCAAGTATAGGATTAATTGCCAAAGTGTTGAGATCATCAATTAAAGTAGACAAGTGATCAAAAATTGGTAACTTGTGCTAATTGCTTTTCTTAGAATTAGTTGTTGAATTGTTTTGAGTAATTTTTCAAAATAATGATCTTCTTTCTCTCCTTTTTTTCTCTCTTTATTTGCTCATGCCAATTTGATCACTTAGGATAAATTTTCGTTCATTGGATAGCATATCTTTTCGTATCCTACTCCTCCAAAATGTGTAGGATAGGTGTCATCATGGCATCCACTATATCTAAGTGCAATGTGATTGCCTAAGGAATCTTTGGCATGAACCTTCCTCATGAAACACGTCTTTATCTTAAACTATTCAAAATCAAATTTGATAGGAATCAATCTACAACGATCCTCAGGTCGAGACCAACCTATTAGAAGCTAAGGTCGACCTACTCTTGCTAAGGCTGAACCAATACCTGAGGGCTGAAGGGAGGAAGAGAGGCCATTCTACATCAGGTCTGTTGTTTGTTAAGAAGACAAGAGACTAAACAGCTAAGGCCTGAACGCTAAAGAATAGCTCGGCATAACATGGGAAAGTTGGTATCAAGTAATCCATGAATGCAACAACTGTGGGTTGACCTTACTAAGAGCTCAACTAATCACAATAAGACTTCCAAACATCCTACCCCAGCTTGGACATTCAATTGCCAACTAACCTCTACTCGGGTTTGATTTCACAAACAACTCGGATGACTGCATGCTAACCACTTTATTAAATGCACAATTTTATATACTCTGTAAATATTTTCTTTATTTCAATCGTAGGCCATTTTTTAGGGTTTCAGGCCTTGTATATTATTTGCAGTTTTGTTACTAGGGTCTTAGGACTTGCTATAAATAGCAATATTTGTAATTAGTAGCTAGACAATTAGATAATGAAGAATATACACACACTTAGAACTTTCCTCTTTCGAGCAAAGTCATTCTTGAACTCTTAAAGCTAGCATTGCTGGGTTATTGAGTATCGAATAACTCTTTAATCTTTCTAGCGTTTTTATCAATCATGTCCTTAAGATTGTAGTGAACCCCTTCATTTGAGCGAGTTAGTAAGTCATATCTAACTTCTCACTTGAAACCCGAATGACATTTAGTATTCGTGAGTCGCATTAAACTCTATTTCGAGTTCAACTCTTAATTGTGTTTATGTTTTGGTACATGATATCTATACACATTCACAGTCAAAACCCCCTTCCACTTCCCATTCCTCACCCCACTCAAACATCAAATACCCATTTGTGGTTCGTGCCCATTGTGTGTTTGTAGATTCACATAAAAATCAATTTATTTCCTAAGAAACTGCCATCATATTCTACCCCTTTTGTCTTTTATCAAACATTAGTTAACATTTCTTCTCTCTCTCTTCACGAATCTTCTACAAGTTCTTTCTACTCTTTTACAGTTTAAGCTCTAACCTTCAAGCCCCATTCCAATTTTAAACTTGAACTCAGGATTTTTATCTTCACGAATCTACATGGTAAATTTGCTATTTAAGTCATACCTAGCTCATATTCTACCTCTCTCATTATAATTGATGTCCTACAATTCTATTTCATAGGTTTTCAAAGGGATTCATAACCTAAACTCTAATACCATATCAATTACAATGCACCAAAACTCCTGGTGTTGTAGCCCACCATGTATCCCTATTATTTACTGATGCATTAGATGTAAACATTTACTACAATCACCAAAATTGTCTATTCAAATCTGCAAATAATTCCAATAAAATTTAATTCTTCAAAAAATTCAGAATAACTACAAAGTAAATTTCATGAACTTTAAATAAGAATTTATTAATTGTAAATAAACTCAAACTGTCCTAATTCAAAATTTATTCTAATAATAGAAATTCTAATCATCACTCCCCATACCAGTAATCTTGCTTATAATATCCAAATTAACAAACTGCAAATTGTATACAAGTATCTACATTGAAAAAATATTACAGGATGAGCTGAAGGTCACTACGAAATACGATAAACAAATACATGTGATACATACCATGAACAAGTCACATGCATAACTAGCATTAAGACCATTTATTTTTTTGATTATTTACTAGCAAAAAATGTAGTCTTAACATCTCAAGACTTAGGGTAACTTATACCCCTTAGACAAGTAGGTATATAGATACTATATAACTATTGGTGTAGGTTATATCCGTCACCTAAGTAACCATTCTTAGAATCTAACTGGTTCATCTAAATATGAAACTTCCACTAAAGGTAAGTCACATAAAATCACTAAATACCTTACTAATTCAATTAGACTCTACTAAAGGGAGGTCGAAGCTAAACATAAGCAGCATAAAAATTTAACAAGTCCAAGTTCAAATGAAGTCCCATTAAATTATCTAACTTAGCAATAAAAAGCAACTAACAAATATCCCATACACTAACTGTCATAACCCATGAGAAAGCAAATGGGGTCTTAAGCTCAAAATCTAGCCATAAGCAACACCATTCTTAGAATTTTCTTTTAAGCAACCAATTACGCTCTTATGCCACCTTCCTAAACACTAGACTATACATATGTACAGTTAACATAGATATAATTTAATCTGGATTCAAAGTAGTTAATGAAATGTTAATTATTAATATAATTTGAATTGGTGTAACAAATTATTCGAACTAGTTTTAAAAATAAGGGGTTGAAATAAAAGGAGAATGAAAGACTCTATGCTTAGAACAAAACTTAGAGCATCTGGCCATGCTATTTAGTATAACTGTGCTTAAGGCCATACTTCTTAGTACGGCTTAGCAATCACTTTTGAACGATAGTGCTTTAATTGTGTACACCACCCTAATTCCAATCCTTCATGACTTACTACTCCGAAACACCCTTTTCCATATCAAAACTCCATCATCAACACTCTAAAAATCCCTTCTAAACACCATTTCACCACCAAAGTGAATCCAACAACTCTTTTCCATAATCTTAGCTTGACAACAACAGACTCCAATAAAACTTCGAACTTTTAAAGAAAATAAGGGATTAGAAGTGAAACTTTCTTGGATTTTTTTTTTCTACATAAACTCACCAAGGAATCTCTTCTTCAGTGTTTTTCCTTTAGTTCTTTCCACTAAACTTGTAAATGAGGTTGTGTGGAAACTGCTTAGGGTTTCCAATATGGAGGAGGGAATTAAATGAGAGCTTAGAGTTTTCGTTTTTCATTTACAACACCACCATTAAATCATATTCCATTGACCGCCACCACCAAACTAGACTTTGACAACCATTACCACTATTAACCATTATTACCATCATCCATCATCCATCATCCATCACCTATCATGATAAGTACTGGGTTAAGGATAGACAAGGACGGTTATCAAGATAGGTCTGATCTTGCCGAAGGAATAAAAGATAAAGTGGGTTTATTGAGGATTTTAGTGAATCCATGAGCTACCTAACCAGATATGATGCACCAATTAGATTCTATACGGACCTAAGACTTACCGGATGTGATGCATTGGTTTGAGTAATAGGGTTGCCCACCACAATCCTTGCCAAAGGGATTGATGAGAGCTAATAAGGAAGAGAGAGCTTTCCGAGAGAAAATACTCAAAAGGAGTTTTTCATTAATCTTCTATCTATTTGCGTTGTTACGAGGTAGAGAAGAGGTAATATAGTAATTTAATTGTATTACATATGTATTCTTATATGCTTACTATCCCTAAGTGAATACCATAATATCTATTATAAACTTATACCATTCTCTTCAAACGACAATTCTATTATATGTTTATTTTACTCGATAAAGTGAATGGACCACATATATGGTCATGTAAGGTAGGACCACATATATGGTCACGTAAGGTATAACCAAAACATTTTAGATTTAAATTTAAATCAAGAAGGCAAATATATGGATTAAGTTGGGAGCAAGTACATGAAGATATGGCATAGAAATTTTTGAAAGAGACATTTTCCAATTCAAAATTAGAAGATTTGAATTTAGACATTTTCTAATGAATACTTCATTAGATAAGCTTTTAAAGATATTTTTGACTTTTCCATAGAGATTATTAAGAGAAAATATAACCAACATTTTTTTATTTAAGTATTTGTTATATCTTATTCCTTCTCCAAACTACCCCTGATATTTAGAAGAATATATGCTCATCAGTTCAAAGTACGAGAGATAGATTTAAACATTAATATTCTACTATCTTGAAAAACAATTGGAGCAACTTAGAGGTGCACTTCACTTCCTACACTAAAACTTCCTCTTGCTTTGCATTGTTCTTTCTTTTTGATCCAACTCTTCTTGAGAATTTTTATTGTGTTGTTCCTCGAGTGATCCAACTATTCTTTAAGCCTTAGAAAGGAGAAGTTATTGTTTTTCATATAGACTTCATTACCACAATCCTCACTAAAAGCCCAACTCAAGAGCACCAATAAAGTGGCTACAGATTTGCCAACTCTGTGACAAAAAGAGCCTCCTCTTACCTGAATGAAGTGATCTACAACTTGTTCTCAGACCTCGGTTCGTGTAGCTTTGTAGGAAGTAGCTCCTATAGCTATCCATGCCTTGTTGAAAGGCCTTTATTTGCTATTTTCTTTTTTATTTGTTAACAACTTTGAGATTTATATTAAGAAATCAAATTTTGATGAAGACTAATTTAAAATTTAGTCAAAAGTTTTTAAATTTTATATGAGTGGATAATTGGTGTTGGTTTCTATTTTTTGGTTTTGGATTAGGGAAAATTTGAGGCTTGTAAATTACTGTAGTTTTATAGCTAAGTTGGAGAGGAAAAGTGTGGCTTAAACTTTCCTTAATTTCTATTTTTTTTCCTTTTCTATTATATTATTTACCTCTTAAAATATATCTTATTATATTATTTATTCTAAAGCACCTAGACCAATAAAATTGTACCATGTATCATTAATAATAGATAAAATAAAGAAGAATTAATAAAATTTATATTTATAAAATTTATAAATATTAAGGATTAAAATAAAAAATATGGTGGGTCGAGAGTTGGATAAGAATTTTTTTTACTTTAACTAAAATTTAGATATCTAAAGACAATTTACATGGCATATGAATCAATGGTGGTGCCTAGTATTACTGTCTGTCTCCAGAGTTCTATGTTATGTTTGGATTGATGAAATCATCGGAAATCAATAAAAAGGAAAAGAAATGAGATGTTTAGATAACTGAAAATGAGTGAAAATCAAATGAATATAATAGAATTGGATAGAAATATTTCTACTCAAAGCCCTCAATCTTTTCTCTCCAATCCAAATTTTGGTAGAAATTTATAGAAATAAATGAAAATCTGATGAGTTTATCAAAACGCTTTTTAACCGTTTCATTTTCTTCTCTTTATCATGTGTTTCTCTTTCTTCCTCTTCAATGTTATTACGGACGACTTTTTTGTTTCTCTTCTTTTCTCTCTCAAGCTCGTGTATTGTAATGCCTTTCACTCGGACAAAAAGAAAAATCCTCTACTTCTCTCCACTTTTCAACAGCACTTCTGAACAAGGATAATTTAGTTAGCTTATTAAAATATTTTTACAACTTTCTTTTTGTTTTTTTTCCATTTCTGCTCTTAATATCCAAATACTAATTAAAATTATATTTTCTTTCATTTCTTTTTCACTTTTTTCTTTTCCACAGCATTCCTTCAACTTCCACCTTCCATCAAATTTCCCAACATAGCGTTAGAAGCAGAAGAAAGAGAAGTTTTGTCTAAGAGGGTGCAATGGCGACATCTCCATCTTCAACAGGATCAAACAAACAAGAAGGTACAGCGAAAGCCATAATTTCGGATCAAATATCTCAAGCCATTCAGTCGACTTCCAATCTCCTTCATCTCATGCAACACTCTTCTCCTTCTCAGGTCATTTCTCCCTTCTCTCCTCTCTGCTTCCTCTTTTTTTTTTTTTTTTTCCTTTTAATTTTAATAAATAATTGTTATTGATAATAATTTATACATGTTCCATTCGCAATGAAATTTTATCTCTTGGGTGATAATTCATGGACACAAGAGACCCCTTTTGAGTTTTGAGTTCTAGTTTGTTTTAGAAGTTTGTTTCGATCCGGTCCATATAGGAATAGATTCGCATAAAATGTAGCTGAATTCTTTGTCTTCATGTAGTCTCTCTATGGAATGCTTTGCCAAGTTCACATCTTTATGAATTTTGGCTTCAATTCCAACCACGTTCACCGTCGGGGGATGTCTGGAACAACGTAAGGGAGAGCCTTGATGATAATGTCAGGCCTTTAGGCAACCAAGAAGATAGATTAGCATAGAGAAATAACTTAACAAAAGACTTGTCCAGAAGAAAAGCCTACAAAGCCCTATGTGGAGAGGCTCTCAGCTTTACTTCGAGTTTACTTTGGCAAAAGCAACAAATCTGTTTAATCGGGGTGGGGGGGCGGGAAATCTCTAAATATGCATTTACTTTGTGGATTATATTGAACAAAAGTCTCTATACCTTATATAAATTGGTGATGAGGGGTGTTACATATCAGAAAGAGGTGTTTTTTGTGTTGAAATAAAGAGGAATCACATCACCACCTCTTTCTTAGATGTGGCTTTGCAAAAGAGCCATTGAATAAGCTTCAGATTTGCTTCAACTGGTCTCAGCAAGTGACCTTATTGGTGGGCATCTAGGAGCTTCAATAGAGCCCCTACACCTGTCTTGGTTCTAAAGGGAAGAGAGTTCTCACTGCATCAATTTACTATTTATGCAAGGAAAGGAATCAGAGGAGGTTGGGGCATGTGACCCTAGATTCCGAGTGTACTTTCTGATGAGTTTTGTCTTGTGTAAGCACTGCTTAGAGGCACTTTCATTTGTAACGGGCATAGGTTCATGCACCCTTTTTCTGTATGGTGTATTATATATATCTTATAGGCCTTTTCCTCTTTGCTTTCTTTACAGAGGTTGATGCCCTCCTTTTCTTGTACTCTCTTTCTGAATTTTAAGGTGAAAGTATCTGAATTCACCCAAAAAAGAAGCTTAAATCTTTGTTGATTGCTTTTTGAGTTATGAAAGAACATGGAGCCCTGCAAATTGTAATTAAGGTAAATTCATGAAAATATCGTCATTGATGTGCTTTTGGTATTGGAAGTATGATAATATGTTTGTGAATTTTTAGTTTTTTGGAAGATGGTCTGTGGGTAGGGTTGGTTCAATTCATGCTGAATCCATTTGTTAAGAAATGTTTTTTGATTCTAGGAATTATTTCTAATGCTACTGACTGAAAGCAAATTATTTGAAATGCTATACCACTGCCAAAATAATGTTTTATCTTATTGGAAATTATAGTTCGTGAGATTTTAGTTGAGCTGGGATCAATCAACTTTTTGTTGCCTACAGTTGTTTTCTTTATGCTTTCAAAGATGGAAAGATGATGTCACATGAGGGCTATGTTAGAGAACAGATTATGGCATTTCTAAATCTTATGACTTATGAAGTTTGTCATGTAATTTGGAGTGTGAAGCCATAATCATCTGATCGAATAATAGCTTAACTAGTTGATTTATGTGTGGTCGTAACTTTGGACTCACAACAATGATCAATATAAAATTGGATGTACTGGGTAGAAAGTTGGTGCGGTGCCAATCAAGAAAAATGAGGGAAGTATAATTCAGATGGTTCGGCCATGTGCAAACCGCAAAGACAATTTCCAGAGACACCTTGAAGGTGTTTTGGCACTTGAGACACTAACTGCGGCAAACAGAGGTGGGAAGATAGAAAAGACGTCAGAGAGAAACAATTGTAAATGATATGAGTGACATAAACAGGTAATAGAGAGGATATTGTTTGTGATGGAGCACAACAGCTATGTAGTGTTCATAGAGCTGATGTCAGCTAGTTGGAATAAGGCTTGGGTTTGTTGTTTAAGTGGCTGTTATCTGCCAGTTAGTCCATGTCAAGAAAAGTGAAAATTTCAGATAGTTAGGAGGGCGAAGCATCTATATGTGGTTTACTAATAACAATATGAATTTCCTGTAAGTGGTGGGTAAGTGTAAGCCTAAAGCTTCTTATTGGGAACTTCTCTAGTGGGTATTCTGAATGTTCTGCTGAATTACTTGTGTTTTTTTGTTGAATACAATTCTTTATATGCTCATGGAAGATGTGTTTTCTTATAAGAATTTCACCTTGATTGACTTGGTCATTTAATATTCTTGTCTACTTCTTGCAGGCACAGCTGATTAAGCTTCCAAGGAACCTTTTGGCAAAAATGTCGACAATAAAGAATACTGGTCATGTAAAAAAATAAAAATAACCTCTGCTTTGGTTGAGCCCTGGACATCTGGACTTGTAACTTATGGTGTGGATTCCTTAATGGTTTTTGGTGCAGGTGTTAGAACAGATGCCACGAGTTATTTCATCTCTAGATGCACACATGGAAAATGGTCTGCAAAGGTCCTCATCATATATCGAGCTAGCCTCTATTAGTTTTCACTTTTTTACCTTTAGATGGTAATTGCGATGCATTTAATAGTCCTTAATTGGCTACTATGGCTGCATAATCATTTTAAGATATTTAATTTTTTTTTTGCTAGAGATGTTGCATTCCATCTTGTATGGTTTTACCTTTGCTTCTTTTTTGTGGCAAAATATCTTTAGTTCTTAATGTCGGAACTTGGAACAGTTATTCAAATTCAAAGTTTGAAACCAAGAAATGAAGATACATTTGTTATATTTCTGCGTGGAGCAAACTGCAAAGGACTATGTTTTATGCTTGTGGACTTGACATGTTTTTGGAAAATCCTATTGCAGTGTTCCTCGTATACAAACAATAATCCAGTTACTGGAAAATATGGAAAGCAGTCAACTACATACTCTATCGCAGATTCAACTCCCTCAAAGGTGATGATATCTTCTGTTTTCCTTCCCTTCCTTTTTCCATATGCATAGGGGTAGCCTGACACATGCACAAATGTCCTAAATGAAAGTGCTTCCTCTTGGAAGTTCTCATGTCATTTCACGTCGCACACATGCTTACATGAAATTCTTCCGCTTTAAGGCTCCATTCTATCTCACCTTTACCTGATAATTTTAGGTGAAGCAAACTTAAATGATGGAGCAGCCAGTAGGGTCTTGTTCTGCATATCCAACTGATGGAGGAAGAATGTCTTGGGCTCAGCCTTTGGGTATGGTATTAATGGGGCCGTCTTGCAGCTTCTCCTATCAAGGCAAAGGGTGGGTTGGACTGCTAGCCTATGTGAAGGTTTTTGTGTTAACCTTGGCAAGTTGTGTGTTTACTCACTACTCAGACATGCTATCCATTGCAGCTAGTGATCATGTACTTTGAATTTTGTATAATCAAACTTATTCTTCGAGAATAATAAATAAGCCATCTCTTATTTTTTAAATTCCATGAAGATGGCGTTTCTTTTTCTCCTCTCTCACTTAGATTTGTTTAATTTATCTGAAGGTAAATAGATGAGATGTTTTCCAAAGTGAAATCAAATTTCACTTCATAAGCAGAGGTGTTAAAATTATTGCATCTCTCTTGTGTGGTGTTTGAAAAAGAAATGAAAGTGATAAAGAACTACAAGCTGCAAATAGTTGTATATGGCATGCTGGAATTTCTTTGATGTCAGTTCTTAGAATTAGTTGAAATTCTGGTCTTGCTTATATTCTTCTAACATATTTCTGTGTGCTGTATAAATTCTCATGTTTTATTGAAAGATTACAGCTATCAATTCTACATCCCTTCCCTGTCAGATATAGGGGCATCCATCTTAATTGTATAGCAGCATCTAGAACTTCATTTTCCTGTTAAGACAAAGGATAAGGAGGATAATCAACAAAAAGTAAAGCCTATACTTCTACACGTGTGCAAGATACAAAGGCTAATTCATTACTGAGCGCAGAGTCCAGCAGGAAGCAAAGCTCTTTGATTGAAATCCCGGCTTGTATGCACCAGCCATCTTCACAGAAATTTGGATTAAAAGGTAATCACAACATACCATTGTTGTACTTGGCCTTCACTTTGAAAAATTATGAAGTAATTGGACAGTTGAAGCAGAAGAAATTTATCTCATTGAAAGAGAAGTGCAGTTACATGTCTTTCTCTGTTTTTCCTTTCTTGTGTTTTGTGGTATATTGACCATCAGTCTGAGGATATGTCATGGACCTGCCTTGCTGAATTATAAATGTATCTTTGATCTAATCGAACATGACCAAAGTAGGCACTAATTGTGATCTTTGCTATGGAAGAGACTTCCAAGGCTCATGTTGATACATCCTCTTGGATCTAGTTCTGTGGAAAATGCAGTCATATCCTCGAATGGGCTGCAACCTTTCATTGTAAGAACTGTTATCTCATAAATTAAATTGTTGTGAACTGATTGAAGGATGCACAGTGAATAATGTAGAATTTTAGGTAGCGAAGATGAGAATGATAAGATGTGTGTGATCACATGAAAACAGACAAGATAAAAAATGAAATTATTTGAGAGGAAGTTGGAGTAGAGTAGCACCCCAATGATACGAAAATTTTCAGTATAAATAAAAATACAATCCATAATAGATTGCAATGGCAGAAGAGGATCTGTGAAACCAACCCCACATAGTGGAAACAAGGCTTGGAAGTTGTATTTGACGATCAACTCAGAGTCGTCCATGTGCATGCTGTTGGTTTCTTTGAGCTTTATTGGTTGTCAAACTTATGGAGGAACAATTTATTGGTTATGTTAATTGGGTTAATTCTTTTAGAAAACTTCTATATTGCTTTTATCATGAAATTTGTGAACTGATTTTGAACATCTTGGATAGGAGACTCTCACTCTCTCTTGTGTTGCTTCTTAAGCTTATGAGATCAAAAATATGACATACATTTGAAATGAGTGCAGATCTGTACTTGTCAGTATCATCACGATTTGTTTCTGCAACCTCATTTATGCTTTTAGAGCTTTTGGGTTGAACTTGAAGGTTACTCGCAGTATCTGGTTCAGAGTATGATATTGCAATAAGCGACTCCCTGGCCAATTCCTCTGCTATTTTGTGTTGTGAAGGTTTCTTGTCCATATCTCATAAGTTTCTTCTGGTTCTCTTTGTGGTAGTAATTAGGTCCTGCAATTATGTACTGGATAAACAATTACCTGAGCAAATCTGCAAGCAGAATCAACAGTAGCTTTCGGTTTGCCAGTCCTTGGAAAGGAAAAGTTTATTACATGGAACTATCTGATGAGTGCTCTTTAGAGTGAAGGACAAATATAAAAATTCTGCAGTGTTTTATGGCATGTTTGAGGCTTATGTCGTATAGATCTTAATGAGTGCTCCAATGGCATGAAAAGATAAATGCATCAAGCACATGAATTCCATTGGACCAATGCTATCCTTTTTACGTGCTTCATGCAATTCTTGTTAATTCTAAGGATTATCAGATATCTGATACACCTCTCTTTCGTATGCATTAGAGTCCATCATACAGGGATTGTGATCGAATCCGTATTAACTATAGTTCATTATACAAAGGTTGTAAATAGTTCATAATCTTGGTTTATTACTTGAACAAGAAAGGAGAAACATCTGCTCACCTTTTAGAGTTCTCAAGGGGATGAACTAAACCACCAAGAAGAGAGCCAAAGAGAGAGATGATCTGAAAAAGGGCAAATGAGAGACTGAGGCTGCTTCAAGATATCTGGTTCTTATTTCTTATGGGGACATGAAGGGAAAAATTTCTCAACACTGTTCCTGAAACATGTTAAAAGGAGCCTTGCATTTTTTAAGGATTGTACATCAGCAGAAATAGACTTTGTTAAGTCTTAAGTTTGATGTAAATTAAGGATTGATTTCGAACTGTGAATTGACTCGGCTCATTAGTGGTTGAGTCAAACTGTTCTAGTGAACTATTAGGTTTTAACGGATTAGGCAATTTGTGTGGATAGAGCTATTCAAATCGTTGGGCTGCAAACTGTTAGGTTGATCTGTTATTAAATCGGTAGATTGATTTAGTTGGTTCATTCTTTTTAAAAAAAAAAAAGGAAAAGAGAAAGAGAGGTTATTAAATTGAAAAAAATAATTGGATAATATTTAATAAGTCATTGTTTGTTAAAGCTATTTTATTTGTAATAATGAATGATGATATTTTTAAAACTAATATTATTAAATTAATAATAAATAATTAATTATAAGTTAATTATGTGTTAAGAATAGATAGAAAATTTAATTTTAGTTAATATATTTTTTTTGTAAAACTTATTAAATGTTAAGAATTTGAATATGAGAAAAAAATAAAATTTGAGGAAAAAGTTAAAAATTAATAAAAAATTAAAAATTATAATTATTAAAGAATTAATACACTTTAAAAAAAAGAGAAAAGTGATCATATTATTGGAAATTATTAATGTATTTTAAAAAAATTGATAAAATTAAATATTAAAAAAAAAATTGGTTCAAGAACGCTTTTGAACTGTCGGGTTTAGTGAATCGGCTTAGAATTGTCAGTTTACTAATTGGTCATGGTTTATCGTATCACTGATCTGTGAGCTAACGATTTAGGGCAAATTTCGAGCCGGTTCGATCTGATACCAAGTTTAGTTTAACGAGCCTTTCTTTATATGGTCGGATTTGTGTGTGAAGAAAGAGATGTTTAAAAAACGTATGACCTAGTCGACTTGGAAATTTCGAAAATCGTAAAGATAGTATGCCGTGCAAAGTTAGAATAAAGCATAATTTAGAGAGTCATTACATACGCAAGTATGTTCTGGTATTGGTTCGTCATCATACAGTGATGTACAGCGATGAACATTAGAAACAAGCACATGATTTAGTAAGTTTGGCGTGAAGTGGATTGCACTATGCGCAACTTAAAAAAAAAGGAAATTAGAACGAACGATCTAATTAGGATTCCATTTGAGATTATTTTAGTGCGCTAGTGTAGGAGGTGGTATTGATTTAAATTTGAACGTTTTATTTAGTTTAGCTTGGTGATTAGTTAATGAATTAGTATTTTAGGTATATTCACAATATGTGTGCATCCCTTTAATATATATATATATATATATTAATATATATTTAGATATATTAAGCTAATTAATCTTTGAGGAAAAACATGATTATCTAATGCGAATTTTATAAGATTAATCGTATGAATTTGAATAAAAGTAAAGCACATCGGCTGAAAACGAATAAGAAATTAAATATATTTAACTTCTTTTTTTTTTAAAAAAAAAAAATTTAACTTCGGTTTGGAAAAATAGGGAAGAATTGTAGGTATTAAATGCATTAAACCATGACAGTGTTATATGGTACATACCTTTGTGTATTTTCTTACTTACAAGCAAACTTGTGTGTTGATTCAACCCGACTTTGAACCAACCCTAAATTGATGATTCATGAACAAGTTGGGGAGTGAACTAGGACCAGCTCTTAAGGAGTCAGGTCAAGCTAGTTCTATGGCTCTTGAACCATGAGTCTTATTTTGTTTTTTCTTTAAATTTTCTTGATTATTATAAATAATTTGTGGTTTATTCATCTATTTTCCTTTTTTCTCAACTAAATCTAAAATTTTATGTTGGCACGTTGATTATTATTGCTTATTAATCGAATTTCCTCCAATACATGTAAATATTATATAGTATAATATATAATATATTAATTATTATATATTATGTATAACATATACTTTTTTGCGTTATCTATTATATTAAAGGAAAAGTCTCTTTTTAACTGTCTAATAACCATTCATTTTTTTTTCATAGAAGTTAAAAAAAAAAAAACTCAAACATATTGTACAACCAACTTCTACTACCACTTGAATCATTTTACCTACAACCAATTTCCTTTACTACATAAATCATTTTCCCTGCATACAAATTAAACTCACTATACATTAGTTAAAAATACATTTTATTATTCATGCAGTCATATTTTCAACTTACGACTATATATAAATTTAAATTCATTACACATTTATAATAAAAAACATATTCCATTGTACATCTATATTTTCAACTTTTGGTATATTGTTCTTATATCACAGATATTATTTATTATTCTTGTAAATAACAGTGCATTGTTCATTAGCTATATATATTATTTGCTACTTGTTGTCTCAGGATATTATTATTTTCTATTTTTTATAATTTTTTTCCTTCTTTCTTTCCATTGATTTCCTTAAGATTTTTTTTAATGTCACTTAATTTAATTTTTTGTATATCTACTAGTATTACATATATAGTAAATTGTATATATATACATATATTATATTATATATTATATATAGCATATATATAGTATGTTTTCATTATTTATACAGTACATATGTATATTATATTATATATACATATATATATATATATATATTTAAGTTTCAGGGTTAGTTTGGCCCCCGAACTGATGAGCTAACTAGTGGTTTGGCTTGTTGATTTGGGGCTCAACCAACTTGTTGGTTTTTGCATGTTGAATTGCTTGTGTCTTTAGGGTTGAGTGGTTTAACAATTGGTTCAGACCCATCCATGATTAGGTCAGGTTGGTTCAATGGCTCGAAAGGTCGATTCTGAGTCGATTTAGAGTATGGAATTTGCTTGGAATCAACCCTTCCACAAATCTACTTGTAAGATTAATTGTTTAAAATTTAACATTTCCAAAATGAAATTCAAAATTATTAGAACTCTCATACTTGCAATAGGAATGAGATTTTCAAATTATTATAAAATGGAAAAATGCAAACAGTTGATTACACTTACTTGTATGTTGATTTTTATTTACCGATATATAGAACTATTAAATAAACATATTAAAAGCTCTATAATATAATTAAAATGCACATGAAGATACGAATGAGTGCTAAGTAATACGAACTTGGGCAAAGTGAAAATACTCTCTTAAACTAAATTGCAGTTTGAACTTATTATAGGAAATACATATTGCACAAAGCAAAATCAAAGGGAAAAAAATAAAGAAAAGGTCATTGAAATTGATGGAGGAATATTGCCACTATGTTATTTGTTATTCGGTCCAGCCAAATGTGAATGAAGATAGGTCAGCTTTGACATTCTTGTAGCTGAAAGTCCGTTCCCTGTTAAGTAGAAATGTTACATATAAGGATTGAATATGTCAATTTAAAGATTTCTCTATTTGATTGACTATTCTACACACAATGTCTAATAATCTTTTTTTATATAATTCAATAAGACATAAAAAAAGAAGAAGCAAGCTTGTAACGCCTCTTAAGAGAGAAATAAAAAAAGAAGAGAAAAGTTGAAATGGCTATGGGACTGTCTTTTCGAATTCTCATGGATTAAATAGCAACTTCAATGCAAGAAATCAACACATATTTTTTTCAAAGCAATGACAGTTTCTCTTTTATGGAAAAAGAAACATCTTAATGTGAATAATTTACAATACCACAAGTATTCAATCCTGCGACTTAAGCTAAATTGCTTACAATTTCTCCCATGAAAAATCGTGGATAGCTTGCAATTGAAAAACTTTTTAGTTTATTGAGAACTATCATGAAATAGAATATAAAAAGGCATGATGAGAAGGAAATCCCACTATCTTAAACAGAGGGAGCAGAATATATAACACAAAAGAGACTGACTTCGATTTTCAGAAATATATAATAGAAAAAAAATAAAAAATAAAAATTGCATGCCTTTGCTTCAAGTTTATTACAAATCCAAGAGATAAGTTCAAGATCAATGACCAAGATAGCCTATGGGTTTTAATTAAATCAGTAACCTAAAAAACATGGGAAATTACAACCACAGGATATTTCGGCCATGCATTTTTTCAAGGGGCTCCTATATTTTCTCTAACCATTACCTACAAATTAGTTAGTAGTTCTATGGAATCATTGGTCTAGTATTTCGCTGAAAAAAGAATAGCACCTGTGGAGTAGGTAGTTAATGGCATCTTCGGTCTCGGAATTGTTGTACCACTCACTTCCATCCCTTCGAATTTATTTTATATGCCTTCATATTTTAAAATTTACAATCCAATGGAGAATGCCAATATCATTCCTTCAAAAGGATAAATTGTAACCATGAAGTAGGCAAAATGATCGTATGTCAATTAAATCAAATCTATGCTCACAGGAATAGCACAACACAACATAAAAAATAAAAAAGAAAAAAAAGCCCTACGAAGAAGCTACAATGACTTTGGTTTGAGGGAAATTCAATGGAGATACTTCTTCCGATAAATCTTTGTTATTTTATTGAATAATCAGCGAGTTGCTTTTGCTTGTATCACTACAATAGGAACACTTTGACACGAAATAAACAACACAATCCCATCATACCTCAGATTGCACTTGAAGAAAAATGTTACAGTTCAGCCCTCCTCCAAATGAAATTTATGAAGGATTTTATAGAAATCAATCTAGTAGAATGTTCAAAAAATAACATAAATAGATTATTTTAAACAAAATAAATCATTTTCCCTTTAGCTTCCACATGTCCTCTTATAAAACCCTAATACACCACTTATGCATGAATGATGGAGACAATCACAACCATGATCCATAATCAAGAATAGGGTTGCTTAAATGAATATTTTTTCAATTGATTGTATGATTCATTAATTCATTATATATGTATATATATATATATATCGAAAAATCTCTCAATTCTATTAAAACTTACAAAAATTAAACCCATATCCATTACAACTCAATATGGAGTTGATTACTATAAGTAATAATAATCAACAAGGAGAAGGTTAGTACTTAGTGGTCTTAGAGTATAAGCGAGGAAGAGGGAGGGTTGCAGGGTTGTTTTATAGAGATGCGATGGATGTTCAAGAGAAAGAGGGTCACTAAGGGTATTTCACACTCTCGAAACCCAATTTCCATGAATTGCTTTTAGGGTTTTTTGTTTTTTTGATAGAATGCAATGTCTCTACTTTGGTTTAAGTTGCTATCTTTAGTAAATAATCAATATTTAGGGTTTTGATAAATCGGTGAATAGAAAGGAGGGAACTAATGGGTATTTGCAGAAAGATAGTGTGTAGAGAGAGAGAATGCGCATAGGGGATACATTTTTGAGAAAGAGTATTGGATTGGGAGAGAATAACATGGAAGATAGAAATAAATGGGAAGAGGGAAAGTTTTGTACATCTATAAGGTCAATTTTAAAAAATAGTATGAAAATGGGATGTCTAGAATAAATTTTACATGAATAGTGCAATACAGGGCGCACTTTGTATGTACCTTCAATACAAAAATGTTTTTGCAAGGAGGGCATAATTCAAGCATGTGCCTTCCTTAATATGGAAGGTGCATGGAAACACCTCTCTCATAATAAAAAGGTTGTTGGTGAACAAGTTCAATTGCACTAGGATCAACTTTGATACTCGCATATATCCGTTAGAGGAAATGACTGAAGTTGGAATCCTTCCTCATCTTCAACTTTTTCACTAGGTCCTTATTATATTGTGGACTGTTTCTTCCATTGACTATGTTCCCTTTTACATACACAATTATCTTCACATAATCAGCCATTGACAACCTATTGATCCATCAATTACAAAATTAGTAAAGTCCATACAATTTTGGACAGTTGGTAGCACCCACATAGTTGCACTTCTTGGTGAGGCGTATTATCTCATACTATAAATGTAAACACCCATATAATTTCACATTATAGGTGGGGCATCTCATTGCACTTATACGATTTCACTTTTTGATGGGGCGTCTCATCATATACCATAAATGCAGGCACCTACACTATTTTACCTCTCAATAAGGCATCTCATCACATACTATAAATTTAAGCACCATATGACTTCATTTTTTGGTAAGGCGTTTCATCATACCCCTACAATTTTACTTCTTTGTGAGGCATCTTATTGTACCCACACAATTTTACTTTTCCATGGGGCATCTCGTTATGTACCATAATTGCAAACACTTATACGATTTTATTTCTTGGTAAGGCATCTTATCGTATACTATAAATTCAAGTATCTATACGACTTTACTTCTTAGTGGGGTATATCATCACACCTACATGACTTCACTTCTCGGTGGAGCGTCTCATCGTACTCATACGATTTCTCTTCTCGGTGGGGCATCTCATCGCCTCCACACAATTTCATTTCATGGTGGGGCTTCTCATCAAATATTATAAATGCAAGCATACTAACACATTTTCACTTTTTGATGGGGTGTCTCGTCAAATATTATAAATGCAAGCATACTTACACATTTTCACTTCTCGGTAGGGTGTCTCATTACGTACTATAAATGCAAGCACACCTATTAGATGCTCATAGATGGATCTATTCATAGCAAACACTGCTAGCTTTATGTAAAGGTTGTATTGGTTGGCCTCAAATGTCAAACATAAGGAAGGGTGTCACCTAGTTACTACCGTCACTACTTACTCCAATTCCTCCTAGAGAGTTTATCGATACTCCTTCTCAACCATTAGTGCCTTAACCATCAAGGGAACATCCATTCGTAAGTCATTATTACTAGCTCGCTTTGGAAAGCAACTAATTAGATTTAAGAAGAAGTAGTTGTAAATGACCACCTTTCTATTACCTAGTTTGATTATTATATATTTTCGACATCTATTATTTATTTTTTGAATGATTTTTGTAAATAATGTTTCATATTGGATTGCTATTTACTTACTANATATATTATGTATAACATATACTTTTTTGCGTTATCTATTATATTAAAGGAAAAGTCTCTTTTTAACTGTCTAATAACCATTCATTTTTTTTTCATAGAAGTTAAAAAAAAAAAAACTCAAACATATTGTACAACCAACTTCTACTACCACTTGAATCATTTTACCTACAACCAATTTCCTTTACTACATAAATCATTTTCCCTGCATACAAATTAAACTCACTATACATTAGTTAAAAATACATTTTATTATTCATGCAGTCATATTTTCAACTTACGACTATATATAAATTTAAATTCATTACACATTTATAATAAAAAACATATTCCATTGTACATCTATATTTTCAACTTTTGGTATATTGTTCTTATATCACAGATATTATTTATTATTCTTGTAAATAACAGTGCATTGTTCATTAGCTATATATATTATTTGCTACTTGTTGTCTCAGGATATTATTATTTTCTATTTTTTATAATTTTTTTCCTTCTTTCTTTCCATTGATTTCCTTAAGATTTTTTTTAATGTCACTTAATTTAATTTTTTGTATATCTACTAGTATTACATATATAGTAAATTGTATATATATACATATTTAAGTTTCAGGGTTAGTTTGGCCCCCGAACTGATGAGCTAACTAGTGGTTTGGCTTGTTGATTTGGGGCTCAACCAACTTGTTGGTTTTTGCATGTTGAATTGCTTGTGTCTTTAGGGTTGAGTGGTTTAACAATTGGTTCAGACCCATCCATGATTAGGTCAGGTTGGTTCAATGGCTCGAAAGGTCGATTCTGAGTCGATTTAGAGTATGGAATTTGCTTGGAATCAACCCTTCCACAAATCTACTTGTAAGATTAATTGTTTAAAATTTAACATTTCCAAAATGAAATTCAAAATTATTAGAACTCTCATACTTGCAATAGGAATGAGATTTTCAAATTATTATAAAATGGAAAAATGCAAACAGTTGATTACACTTACTTGTATGTTGATTTTTATTTACCGATATATAGAACTATTAAATAAACATATTAAAAGCTCTATAATATAATTAAAATGCACATGAAGATACGAATGAGTGCTAAGTAATACGAACTTGGGCAAAGTGAAAATACTCTCTTAAACTAAATTGCAGTTTGAACTTATTATAGGAAATACATATTGCACAAAGCAAAATCAAAGGGAAAAAAATAAAGAAAAGGTCATTGAAATTGATGGAGGAATATTGCCACTATGTTATTTGTTATTCGGTCCAGCCAAATGTGAATGAAGATAGGTCAGCTTTGACATTCTTGTAGCTGAAAGTCCGTTCCCTGTTAAGTAGAAATGTTACATATAAGGATTGAATATGTCAATTTAAAGATTTCTCTATTTGATTGACTATTCTACACACAATGTCTAATAATCTTTTTTTATATAATTCAATAAGACATAAAAAAAGAAGAAGCAAGCTTGTAACGCCTCTTAAGAGAGAAATAAAAAAAGAAGAGAAAAGTTGAAATGGCTATGGGACTGTCTTTTCGAATTCTCATGGATTAAATAGCAACTTCAATGCAAGAAATCAACACATATTTTTTTCAAAGCAATGACAGTTTCTCTTTTATGGAAAAAGAAACATCTTAATGTGAATAATTTACAATACCACAAGTATTCAATCCTGCGACTTAAGCTAAATTGCTTACAATTTCTCCCATGAAAAATCGTGGATAGCTTGCAATTGAAAAACTTTTTAGTTTATTGAGAACTATCATGAAATAGAATATAAAAAGGCATGATGAGAAGGAAATCCCACTATCTTAAACAGAGGGAGCAGAATATATAACACAAAAGAGACTGACTTCGATTTTCAGAAATATATAATAGAAAAAAAATAAAAAATAAAAATTGCATGCCTTTGCTTCAAGTTTATTACAAATCCAAGAGATAAGTTCAAGATCAATGACCAAGATAGCCTATGGGTTTTAATTAAATCAGTAACCTAAAAAACATGGGAAATTACAACCACAGGATATTTCGGCCATGCATTTTTTCAAGGGGCTCCTATATTTTCTCTAACCATTACCTACAAATTAGTTAGTAGTTCTATGGAATCATTGGTCTAGTATTTCGCTGAAAAAAGAATAGCACCTGTGGAGTAGGTAGTTAATGGCATCTTCGGTCTCGGAATTGTTGTACCACTCACTTCCATCCCTTCGAATTTATTTTATATGCCTTCATATTTTAAAATTTACAATCCAATGGAGAATGCCAATATCATTCCTTCAAAAGGATAAATTGTAACCATGAAGTAGGCAAAATGATCGTATGTCAATTAAATCAAATCTATGCTCACAGGAATAGCACAACACAACATAAAAAATAAAAAAGAAAAAAAAGCCCTACGAAGAAGCTACAATGACTTTGGTTTGAGGGAAATTCAATGGAGATACTTCTTCCGATAAATCTTTGTTATTTTATTGAATAATCAGCGAGTTGCTTTTGCTTGTATCACTACAATAGGAACACTTTGACACGAAATAAACAACACAATCCCATCATACCTCAGATTGCACTTGAAGAAAAATGTTACAGTTCAGCCCTCCTCCAAATGAAATTTATGAAGGATTTTATAGAAATCAATCTAGTAGAATGTTCAAAAAATAACATAAATAGATTATTTTAAACAAAATAAATCATTTTCCCTTTAGCTTCCACATGTCCTCTTATAAAACCCTAATACACCACTTATGCATGAATGATGGAGACAATCACAACCATGATCCATAATCAAGAATAGGGTTGCTTAAATGAATATTTTTTCAATTGATTGTATGATTCATTAATTCATTATATATGTATATATATATATATATCGAAAAATCTCTCAATTCTATTAAAACTTACAAAAATTAAACCCATATCCATTACAACTCAATATGGAGTTGATTACTATAAGTAATAATAATCAACAAGGAGAAGGTTAGTACTTAGTGGTCTTAGAGTATAAGCGAGGAAGAGGGAGGGTTGCAGGGTTGTTTTATAGAGATGCGATGGATGTTCAAGAGAAAGAGGGTCACTAAGGGTATTTCACACTCTCGAAACCCAATTTCCATGAATTGCTTTTAGGGTTTTTTGTTTTTTTGATAGAATGCAATGTCTCTACTTTGGTTTAAGTTGCTATCTTTAGTAAATAATCAATATTTAGGGTTTTGATAAATCGGTGAATAGAAAGGAGGGAACTAATGGGTATTTGCAGAAAGATAGTGTGTAGAGAGAGAGAATGCGCATAGGGGATACATTTTTGAGAAAGAGTATTGGATTGGGAGAGAATAACATGGAAGATAGAAATAAATGGGAAGAGGGAAAGTTTTGTACATCTATAAGGTCAATTTTAAAAAATAGTATGAAAATGGGATGTCTAGAATAAATTTTACATGAATAGTGCAATACAGGGCGCACTTTGTATGTACCTTCAATACAAAAATGTTTTTGCAAGGAGGGCATAATTCAAGCATGTGCCTTCCTTAATATGGAAGGTGCATGGAAACACCTCTCTCATAATAAAAAGGTTGTTGGTGAACAAGTTCAATTGCACTAGGATCAACTTTGATACTCGCATATATCCGTTAGAGGAAATGACTGAAGTTGGAATCCTTCCTCATCTTCAACTTTTTCACTAGGTCCTTATTATATTGTGGACTGTTTCTTCCATTGACTATGTTCCCTTTTACATACACAATTATCTTCACATAATCAGCCATTGACAACCTATTGATCCATCAATTACAAAATTAGTAAAGTCCATACAATTTTGGACAGTTGGTAGCACCCACATAGTTGCACTTCTTGGTGAGGCGTATTATCTCATACTATAAATGTAAACACCCATATAATTTCACATTATAGGTGGGGCATCTCATTGCACTTATACGATTTCACTTTTTGATGGGGCGTCTCATCATATACCATAAATGCAGGCACCTACACTATTTTACCTCTCAATAAGGCATCTCATCACATACTATAAATTTAAGCACCATATGACTTCATTTTTTGGTAAGGCGTTTCATCATACCCCTACAATTTTACTTCTTTGTGAGGCATCTTATTGTACCCACACAATTTTACTTTTCCATGGGGCATCTCGTTATGTACCATAATTGCAAACACTTATACGATTTTATTTCTTGGTAAGGCATCTTATCGTATACTATAAATTCAAGTATCTATACGACTTTACTTCTTAGTGGGGTATATCATCACACCTACATGACTTCACTTCTCGGTGGAGCGTCTCATCGTACTCATACGATTTCTCTTCTCGGTGGGGCATCTCATCGCCTCCACACAATTTCATTTCATGGTGGGGCTTCTCATCAAATATTATAAATGCAAGCATACTAACACATTTTCACTTTTTGATGGGGTGTCTCGTCAAATATTATAAATGCAAGCATACTTACACATTTTCACTTCTCGGTAGGGTGTCTCATTACGTACTATAAATGCAAGCACACCTATTAGATGCTCATAGATGGATCTATTCATAGCAAACACTGCTAGCTTTATGTAAAGGTTGTATTGGTTGGCCTCAAATGTCAAACATAAGGAAGGGTGTCACCTAGTTACTACCGTCACTACTTACTCCAATTCCTCCTAGAGAGTTTATCGATACTCCTTCTCAACCATTAGTGCCTTAACCATCAAGGGAACATCCATTCGTAAGTCATTATTACTAGCTCGCTTTGGAAAGCAACTAATTAGATTTAAGAAGAAGTAGTTGTAAATGACCACCTTTCTATTACCTAGTTTGATTATTATATATTTTCGACATCTATTATTTATTTTTTGAATGATTTTTGTAAATAATGTTTCATATTGGATTGCTATTTACTTACTACTAATAGTTTACTGTGTATATACTTTCTATATACTATGCTTGCTATTCGCAGGTTTAGTTGAATCTAGTGAAACATTTTAGCCGACTTGCTATGGTGATACTTTTCGTAGGTAATAGGTTAAATGAAAAAAAAAAAAAGCATCGGTATTCTTAACTCATAGGACTAATTTGATATGATATTGCACCAATTTAGGAAGAACGAATATAAGACAGGTCAAATAATATTTGATTAATTGCCAGAAATAAGTGAAATGTTAGGTGGAAACTTAGAAAGCGCATGCTTGAATTGTGCCTTGTTAATTACATTGAAGGCGCGCCTAAGGGAAATGTCCAAAACTTAGGGGCGGAATAAGTAGCTAGCCTGCTAGATTGAAAGTACTTAGTTAGGAGGAGTCGTAGCATAGCTAAGGGTAAGAGCCTAAAGTTTGAAAAAAGGTTTATACTGAAGGTATGCCTAAGGATTGTGGCTATTTAATTGAATTGAAGGTGTGCCCAAAGATCGTGCTTTCAGTACAAAAAATATTCATGTAGTGAAGGCGTGTGTGTAGACCATTCTCATAAAATTTACTTTGGATACCCCATTTTCGTGTTATTTTTCTAAATATACCTATAGAGGTACAAAACTCAGAAGAGGGATAGAGTTGTAAGGAGAGAGAAATTAAGTAAGTTGGCAAATTTACTCATTGTATAAGTTTTTTATAATTAAAAAAAAATTATTTTAATGTTGGCTTTTTCGTTAAATAATATTAAATTGAGATTAAGTAGGTAATTTTAAGGATGGCGGTTATACAAAGCTCTTCGAGCTTTAATAATATAGATAAAATCTCCTATTATACAAGAGATATCTTTGCATTGAGATTATATTTTTGAATTCCTATCAATTTTCAAGTTGAAACTTTGGATTTCTTTCTCTTTTAGTTTGTTTTGCCATCATTACTTGTATATGTATTACCATATGCTAATGAAATCCATATTCTTGAGTAAAAGGAAAGTGATATAGTGAGATTTTATTAAAGATAATGTCATAATAATTAAGACCTAGAGTTTGAGTTTATATATTTTTTATATTTTTGTAATTGTAAACAATAAAATAAAGAATCTATTTAGGTTTTGGGGAGAGTAATTACATTAAAACTAAATTATCTATAATGATTTTTAGTAATAAGCTAACTATAACTCTATATTAAAACAATCTTAGATTGTAGGTGAAAGGTTTGATAGCCATAATTGATGTTAGCCAATTGATAAGATTGAAAAAGAAGAGTTATTACACAATTAGCAAGAATAAGAACTACGATTTCATCATTTAAGACTATTCGTTATCTTAGGGCTCAATTTGTACCCTTTGGCTTTTATGGCATCCATCCTCATGTTTAGCGTATGATGTAGATTAAAATCTTTTTTCCATAAAGAATTCGAGTTCTTCTCACTTGTACCAAGTTATTAAGTGCAGGCTTAACTTGAGAAAGGGAGTAGGTCAACAGAGCCAAAGATCAAGGAACAAGCCAGAGCTTAGTTATAGGCTTCTAAGTTCTTCCCTTCAAATCAAGAGCAAGTTGGCACCCCTTTAGAGTAGGAGGTCACAGGCCCAACCCAAACTCAAGCCAGATTGGGGATCATGTTTCCCCATCTCCTAGCTATCAGAAGGTGGGTTGAATAACCTCTCTCCAACTAAGCAACCTGCTGTGCCCCTTGCTACATAACTTAGACCTATGCCCCAACATGTACATGAGCTGATTTGTTGAGGACTGACCTGTTATGTAGCTGAACTAGTTCAACTAGTTTCCAACTTGTTCTATCTAGACTCAATTTACCTCATTCTGCCTTTAGTGATAACCAAGTCTAATACACATAATTTTTGTTTTTAGACTTACTATTTGTAAGTGTGAGCAAGTACATTGTGGGTAAGGTATGAGGCTCTACCTATACCTTACGTTATAGGTATAGGTTCCCAAGTTTTGTTACTTGTTCCCTATCTTGTGATACTTTAGAATCACCATGTACTTTGTAAACTGTACAGGGTATAGGGTATAAGATACCTTATAGAACTTGTAAATTTTTTTTATTTTTTATTTTTTATAAATTTCAATATGGCTAGTTTCTATTTATTTTCCTTTCCTTCCAATTTTTTTTTCATTTATTTTTCTTTTTGGTCATTTTCTTCACCAATCATTATTATACAAATTTATTAATTTTAGTGAAATCTCGTTATAACGCCCTGTCTCTCAAGTTGTCTACTTATGCTTTTTCTTAATACATGGTGCCTAAGAGACGGTTCATTATGCCATCCTCAAGTTAGGGATAAGGCTAAAACTATAACACATCTATTAACTCAAACTCCCCTATGCGAATTTTGAATAAAACTTCTTTCAATTAATACAAAATAACATAGTGGAATTTCATAAAATATGGGTTTGATTAAAAGTATCACATTTCACATCACCATTCAACTCAAAAACTAACTAGGATAATAAACTTTCACATTTAAAATCCTAATACTAGAAACCTAAAAGTAGCATGACGACCTTCTTACAATCTGGCTTTCAAGAACTTGATTTGAAACTCTAACACTAATTGCTTTCTCTTCTACCCAGTCCAGCCTCGAAGTCTTAGCTTGTTTTTATTTTCAATACCTAAGGTTAGATAAGCTAAACCCTCAACTCAGGTTTTAAGCTAAGTGAGTATAACATTAAACATAAAAAGCATACTAATTGAGTATTCTAAATGATAACAAGTAGCATATATCTTATATTTGATAATTCCAACGTCATTAATAATACAGTATATTAAAGTCATCAAACTGTTATCAAGCATACACGCAACGATTAATGCCTCATATAGATGCCATGCTAATGCATATGATATGCATTAGTACCAATATCTTTTATTTGTCCAATTCCTCATTTGGTTAGTTGATATATCCGAGCATCTAGATATAATGTTTAGAAACCTATGGCTATAAGGAGCGATCTAAAAGTAGGACCTTTGCCTCAATAAAACAAAAACCACTCACTGTGGTTTAAAAATCCAGCACATAGCCGACCTAGCTGAAATCACACATCATAGCCAGAATAAGTTAAGCAATGCAGTTTTATACACTTAAAACCTAACTTAGTAGTATTCAAGCTTTCAGAATCTTGACCTGTAAGTCCTTTCGTGCCATGCTATGAGTATATTCAAACAATATATTTAGCCCAACCAAGTATAGGTTCTGAATCAATTTAGCCAAATACAATTTCCAAGTTAACCAAACCAAGTATGAATATCGACCGAATATCGAAAACCAAAAAAATGACAACCAAGCCTAGCTTTCAGCCCAATAGTCATGTATTACAATTGCATACATGGTACGGTATAGAACTCATCACTTTTGCACAAAATCAAGTCATCTCGGTATTTATTCAATGTTATTTAAGATTTACCAAATCACAAGCACAATATAATGAATCATTGCATAAGGCAAATATTCTCATTAGCTAAGTATAATTGTATGACTGATATCAATCGAGTTACATTTCCCATAAATCCCAATCCATTATTAGAGGCACAAAACTTAAGAACTATAATATACCAAGGAAAAGTTTATCACAAACTATATCAATTTGGAGTATAAATACTTTAATTCATGCGATATGCTTAAGCGTATGTTATGGCTATACACAACAAGCAGTTAAGTGGTTTACGTTTTCGGTCATCACGTAACACAGAGTAACCAAGCAGGGGATACTCACCTGACTTTAGTAATCTCTTAAGCCATTAAGCTTGGATTTACCATCAACTTCTTACAGTGATATTCTTTTTGTTGCTTATATGTTACTAGTGCTTTCTTTATCTTGTGATCCCATCGTATATAGAAGTTTTAGGATTCTTAGAAGTTATGAAAACTCTAACCTACTTAATTCATTCGAACTTATGTTTATGTAGTTTGAGTCAATCCTTGTAGTTGTTTAATTGATGAACTATATAAAAAAAGAGAAATGTTATACGAGTAACATTCACAACCATATACATACATACATACAACATGTAGGCCTCTCATATCATGTCATTAGTAAGGTAAAATATATTTCTACAGCATATGTTTAATGGAAAATATGTATTCATTATACAAACAATCTTTCATAAGTTACGTAGGCTTACTTTTGCATATACTAAGATTATATTATTAATAATGTATATAAATATATAAAATATAGTTTACATGAAAACGAAATCATATCTGCTATATGATTATGGTCATATTGGAACACAGATTGTCATTTAAGATTCGGAATGATCATCCTAAGAAGATATCTTCCGTAAACGTCCTTGGTATTATCAAGCACACAATAACTAACGTTATTTTGTTGTAAATTTTCCTATTGTTTGATTATTTTGTTTGGTTCCATTGCATCTCTATAAAGTATCTACAAGAAATTCTACGACATAAAGTAGGAAATGTCTCGATATATCCCCTAATCCCCTATTGCTAAATTAGTTACTACAGGACCAAGGAAATATAAGTAATTTAATGTGTCAACTCTAGTAGGTATATTAACTTAAGATGTCTTCATTATATTTTTAACCATTCACGATAAAACAAGCGTACACACACATATATATTATATAAAATATAGGTATTTAGTCTTTGCTATTCAAACTCCTATATAACGTAACAATACCTTAGGATTTGTAAAACTTATCGGACATTACTTTATTCATTTCCTTTAGATCTATAAGTACATTACTGTACCCGCTTGCTATAGTTGTTAAGTATAATAAACGTCATGCATGTATAATATAGTTGATAGAATTTTGTTTATGAGAATAAAGTTACGTACTTCATCATTCATATGGAACAAATATATATTATTTATTTCTTATAAACTAGCCCATGTACATATAACATATGGAAATTAGTAAATAGATATAATATGTAATTTTACACATACGAATGGTTCGTGCTAAAGATATAGATATGTAGTCAACCGTCAACGAATATTTAATACATATATAGATATAACATTTTTAGTATGGAAGATATGTTGATGAATTTGTTGCAAAACAAGGTACTTTATTTTGTTTTATTATTATTGTTATTATTTATTTTTTGTCATAAGGTCATTGTCAAGTTCTGAAAAAGTCTTCATAACACAATAGGCATTTTAATCTATTCAAATTATTGGATACAATCAAATATTAACAAAATAAATAATGGGTGCTATGAACACCCTAAATCATATTAACTCGCAATAACCATCAGCTTCTATTATTTTAGACCTACATTGTATTTGTAAACAACACATACTAAGTAGCTTCTTGCAAAATTTTGAATTAAAACAATATTATTTAAATTTATTCTTCCAAATATCATCATAAATATTAAAATAAAAAATTAGTAAATAATTCTTACCTCCCCTTTTCTTCATGGGAATAACATATGATATATTATTCATAACTTTACGAGTTGCAGTTGGCCTAGCTTTCTCCTTCAAGTCCCCTGGGAGAATTTGTCGATGTACTGGAGAATGTTTTTATATTTCCTAAATTGCTATATATATATATATATATATATATATATATATATATAAATCTAAAAAGACTAAGAGAATTTCTTGAGTGGTATTATACTTCAATAGTAAATAGTGATAGGTATTAACCATTCATACACATATTTGATTACTAATATACTAAGAACACGTTTTGTTTTATAGATGTTTAAGCAATATAATCTTGAAAATTGGGAAGAAGAAGTAGAAATCTTAAAATATTTATTTGATGCCATTAATTGGCTAGAACACTATCATAAATATTTTATTTGGCTTGTTGGACATATACTTTTTGTTTTAGACAATTAATAAATAAGATTTGCTTACTTTGTTTATATCTCTCTCTATTTTCTCCTATATATAATCAATAACAAAATTTTAATTAAAATCAAAAGTTCTTTAATAAATTGGTTGGAAATTGAGACTGTCCAAAGAAAAGGCGAGAATTTCGCAAACCTCTCGTTGACCCAACAAAACAACGCTATGTACTAAGAACAATAAGATAATGATATATGTCTAAAAAAAGTAAAGATAACAATGGTGGTGATCTAATTGAATATAATTAATATTTGAAAGACGCAATAGAATTTTTATTTTATATTATTTGGGCCTATTCTCTTCTTAGAGAACGATTTTATCTAGTTGATATATATTTTCGAAGAAACTGATAAATATACTCTCCATTCCTCTCTTAGTCTCATCTCTATAAATCATATATATTTCTTAGCTATCATTTAGGGTTGCTCCTCTTGGATGCTCTCTAGTATTAGAGTTAAGGGGAGAGTATATAGTCTGATAAGTTAGTTTGTATTTTCTAAGTGAGACAATTTTTTTTTTTAGTAAAAATCTATGTCTTATATTTACTAATCACTTAGAACGAATATTTTGTAGAGTATTCTAGTATTATGATAAGTTTACTGAGGCCTAGCTTAAATCTCACTTCAAGTTTAAGGGTAGTAAAAGGTTATAAATTGGAAATCATAATATTTGGATTTAATTTAGTCTTATGATTTAGATTTATAAAATTAGATAAATTAGTCTTTTTTAAAAATATAAATTTACTTAAAAGAACTATGTCTTCTTTTAGCTTTACTCCATATGAGCAATCGAAAGAATCTATACTAAATAATAGAGATAAAACACGTATGAAAGATTTTGATAAGGCGATAGATGAGTGAAAAATACCAAAAACCTCATATGACCAAATATACTAAATTGCTAAATGGAAAAATTTTTGGGAAAAAATGATTATGTTATAGCCATAGAGGAAAAGGATATTCTAATCTCTGATGGTTTAACAACAATAAGACTTTTAAATGCTGATTCTATTAAAAAATATGTAAAAGGATGAAATTACATGCATATAAGTCTAGTCCAAGTAAAAGCAAAACCTCTTACTAAATTAGGATTATAAACTTTTGTCTTCATGGTTCTTAAAGATGTTAGGGAATTGGTTTATGAAAGATCAATACATACAACAATAGACACCAATCTTAGTAGTGGACCAATCCAATTTGAATATTATCCTAATATTACTCTTGCTCTTAGAGATAAAACAATAATGAGTATTTTAATCCTTCAAATCAAAACTCATAATTACTAGTTTATAGAAGGTCAATACCAAGAGTTGTAATATACAGGATCTATTTCAAATTAATGAAAACTGCTTTTGGTTTGAAGGTATACAAAATAGATAAAAGAGGTCAAATTCTTCATATCTAAACAAACTTGACCAAAGCCAATATCTCTGTTCTAAGAATGATTCAATGGTCTTAAGTCAACTTACCCGAATATTGGGAAGTAGAAAACCCACTTCCAAAAACAACTTGTTTACAATACCGAACCATCAAATGTGGTTCAATATCCTGATGATAAAGTTACCATCCAATTCAATAGAAAATCTTTTGATCAACCTAGAAGACCTTTAAAAATAAAATTTATGTCATCTTCTTTTAGGCAATTTGTAGACCTTCTAAATTCTCCACCAATAATCTATATACCTTTTCATGCCCAACCTAATATTTACCCAAATGATCAATCAAATAGGCAACTAAATAATCCATTAATTTCTAGAATTGTTCATAATAGGTCAGGTATAACTCAACCGATTTATCAATCAATCAATGAACCAAAACATGGAGAACTTTCACTTTTTGAAGTAGGTGACCTAGAACTTAATATTTTAGAAAAACCTTTCAAACCTAATAAAATTCTTTTAAATAAAGAGTTTAATTCACCTAAAAATGGAAAAATAAGAAAATGGTATTTTGAATCATTCAATAATATTAAGCAACAAATAAAAGATAAATATTATAATTTCATGAATGAAATTGGTTCTCAAATATATTTCTTTGAATGGTTTGAAGAATACTATCTGAAACCAAAAGAAATAAATGTAATAAATGAATGTGGATAAATAATTGAATCAAATCATATATCACTTAGCAATATAATAACTACTCATAAAAATATCGAAATAATCCTTACACTTTTTAAAAATGCCATAGAAGAAGAAGGCTCAGAGATTAAAAAAATAATAATCAAAATAATTTCACTAATCAATATTTTCATGTAATAGGAAAACAATTGAATATAATGGAAGATACGATCAATAATGAAATAAATAAAATTAGTGAAAAAACTTTGGTCAATAAAACTAATAAAAATACACCTTTGTTTAAACCTTTTGAAATGACAAAAAATCTTAACAATGAATTTTTAAAAGCTTTAGATGATAGGAAAAGAATGTTAAAAAATAAAATGATAAAAGAAAAAACTTCATCTTCAAAACCAATTAATTTTTTAAATATGGACACATAAACTCTTATCAAGAAGGGTATTGTCATTGATTATACACCTTCAGAAAAAATTAATATTTTAGATAAGATTGATAATAAATTAATAAATGATACAATGCCCAATATCTTTTCAAAAGATTTAAATATTAATGAATCAAATGATGAAATTAATAAAATTGATTGGAAGGAACCTTAAAAATTGTATTATTAGAGAGCAATACCTCTTGATATATTAATTGAAAAAAAAATGATAATTATCAAAATAAGTATTTTGTAGGATTCATATATGAATGGAATATTGATGGATACTCAGAATAAAAAATTCTTAATATCCTTAATTATATGATAATGTTTTCAAATACTAATAAAACTGTTTCAAATATTACTGATTTTCAAATAGCACTCTTTTTAATTTTTGGTTTTACTGGACAGTGAAAAGATTGGTAGGATAACAATCTCACTGAAGAATAACGTATCAACATTCTAACTTCATTCAAAATTGATGAAAATGGAAGAAGGATTTTAAATGATAATGATGAATCAATTCAAGATATGGCTAATACTTTAATCTTCTCAATTAGTCAACATTTCATCGGAGATCCTTTACACATTACGGATAAAACCTTAGATTTGTTGTCCAATATGAAATACAAATCTTTAGGAGAATTTAGGTAATATAAAGATATTTTCTTTTAGAGAGTTTTCCTTAGGAATGATTGTAATTAACCCTTTTGGAAAGAAAAATTCTTAGTAGGTGTACCAAAATTAATAAGTGAACAAGTTAGGAAAAAACTTAGAGAAGAAAACAATGGTGAAATTTCTTATGATAATTTGTCATATGGAGAATTAGCATCATATGTTAATAAAATTGAAACTAATTTGTGTACCATAATAAGACTGCAAAAACAATTGAAAAATGAACAGCGCGTAAAACACTAAAGTCTTGGTAATTTCTGTGCTCGATATGACCCTTCTTTTGTTACTAATAAGAAAATAAAAAATAAAAAATCTTCTTATTCATCTTTTAAATGTCCTTAATGGTCACAAAAAAAACCCCGAAGAAATTTTAATAAAAAATTTTCAAGGAAACTTGAAAAACCAGAAAAATTTAATAAAGAAAGAAAAGATAAAAAATATAAAAGAAAATCACATAAAAAATTAAGATGTTATAAATGCAAGAATATTGGTCACATGGCAAATTTTTGCAAAATTAACAATAAACTCAATGAACTAAACTTAGATGAACAAACAATGGAAAATATTTTGTGAAAATGAACTTTTTTTATCAGAAAATGATTATGATGATGGAATTCAAGTTAATGACATAGAATCCACTTCATCCTCATCATTTGAAGATGAAGACAATGAAATTAATGTTTGGACAAATGAAGAAGAAGAAATTCTTTGTAATATTGACCAATTGCCAAATTATAATGAAAAATTTAACTTCATAAAAATTTTTAATAAACCCAATTTGACTCTTATATTAAATTTACCTTATAATTTTAATGAAATCCTCGAAAGAGATAAAAGAAAATATAAAAAATCAATAACAGTTAATGATTTGCATAATGAAATTAATATTCAAAAGCAAGAAATAAAAGATTTGAAATTAATGTAGATAAGACTTCATAAAGACTTTCTTAAGCTTAATAAAAAATGGTTCAAGAAAACAATCTTGAAATAATCAATGAAGAAACTTCAAATATTGAAAATTCAAATATTTTGCCAATATTTGATAATAATAATTATTTGATGCATCTTGTTTAGGTAACAACAAGAAAATGGATAATTAATATTACAATTAGGATTAATAATGAATTTATTTTGGAAACAATTGCATTATTTGATACTGGTGTAGATTTAAATTGTATTAAAGAGGGGTTGATTCCTATAAAATATTTTGAGAAATCTACCTAATCTTTATGTTCTACATCTGGTAGTAAATTATGCATCAAATATAAATTATCCAATGTTTTAGTAATAAAAAATAATGCTTCATATAAAACTTATTTCATACTTGTAAAAAATTTAAATAAAAATGTCATTTTAGGAATTCATTCATTAATTAAATCCAACTATTCTCTATTAATAAAGATGGAATTGAAACATAATACTTCAAAAAGAAAATTGTATTCAATTTTATCGCAAAACTACAAACCAAATACATAAATGAATTAAAAGATAATTTAATTTTTGAATTAAATTGTTTGATTCAGTGCAAAGAAAATCATTTGATGTATTTGAAAAATGATCTTGAGTTTAAAAGGGTTGAAACTCAACTCAATAATAAAAATTTGAAAATAAAAATTTCCAATTTGGAAACAGAAATAAAAAATTTAATTTGTTCAACATTTCCAAATGCATTTTCAAATTGTAAATCACACATTGTTGATTTACTATATGAGAATGATTTCAATGAGAAAAATATTCTAACTAATGCCAGACCATCCCAAATGAATAATAAAGTCTTGAATCATTGCAGAAATGAAATAAATGATTTGCTTAATAAAAAAATTGATCTGAAAAAGTAAATCTCCATAGAGTTGTTTTGCTTTTTATGTGAATAAGAATGTAGAAATAGAAAGAGGTGTTTTAAGGTTAATAATTAACTACAAACCTTTGAATACTACACTAAAATGGATTAGGTATCCAATGCCTAATAAAAGAGATTTACTCAATAGATTGTATAATGCTAAAATAATTTCAAAATTTGATGTGAAATCTAGATTTTGGCATATTTAGATTAAGGATAGTGATGGTACAAAACTACCTTCACGGTTCCTTTTGTTAAATACGAATGTAATGTAATGCCATTTGGATTAAAGAATGCTCATTTTGAATTTTAGAGAATAATGAATGAAATTTTTAATGATTTAGCCAATTCCATAATAATATAAATTGATAACGTTTTAATCTTTTAATCCAATATAGATCAACATTTCAAGTATATAAAAAATTTTATTAATATAGTTAGAAAAAATGGTTTAGTAGTTTCACTATCTAATATTAGTTTTTCCTATACTAGAATTAGATTTTAAGGCTTCAATATTTATAATGAGACATTAATTCCTATCCAAAGATTGATTGAATTTGCAACCAAATTTCCTAATGAAATTAAGGAGAAAAATCAACTCCAAAGATTTTTAGAAAATTTAAATTATGTTGCAGATTTCTTTCCTAATCTTAATAATATTTGCAAACCTTTATACCAAAGGTTAAAAAAGAATCCACCGCTATAGTCAATAGAACATACCAATGTTGTCAAATTAATAAAAAAAAAATTTAAGGAAATTCCTTGTCTACACATTGTTGATCCTCTTCTGCCAAAAGTGGTAGAAATTGATTTTTCTAATCTATGATTCGAAGGAATATTAAAACAGAAACAAAATAATAAAGAATATATTATTTAATATGTATAAAAAAATTGGAATGATTGTCAATGCAATTATTCTATAATAAAGAAAGAAATTTTAGCAATTTTTTTAATAATTTCTAAATTTCAAAGAGATTTGTTAAATAAAAAATTTCTTTTACGTATTGATTGCAAAGTTGCAAAAAATGTTTTAATGAAAGATGTCCAGAATATTGCATCTGAACAAATTTTTGCCAAATGGCAATCAATTGTTTTTGTGTTTGATTTTGAAATAGAGCATATCAATAGATTTTTCAATTTTCTTCATGATTTCTTTACTTGTGAATTTTTACAGGGAGATACCTCCCAAAAAGGACAAGGATAAAGGAAAAGAAAAGGCTTTTTCTTCAACCTCTAGTAAGAGGTTGATCAATATCAAATCATAATTAGATGTTTGTAAGTCATCTAACAGTTTACTAATAATAAAAGAGAAATCCTCTTTAAGGACCTTTAAACCGATTTCTTTAAATATTCAATCATTTTCCATTACCTAAACTCAATCCAATGAATATTTGTCCCAATTGGCTAATATGACTCTCACTTTAGAGTTATTGAAAGCAATTTCAATAGCATTAAAACAAAAAAATTAACCCCCAATGTTGCCTAAAATTTCTCAACAAATAGAAACTCAGAGGAAAGAATATTCAAATTATTGAAGTACCATCTTCATTACCTTCCATAATATCACCGGCAAATCAAAGGTCTAAATTCTTTTCAAAACCTATTTCTAGATATGTTTTCTCTATTGAAGAAAGCCTATTTGAATTTACAAGGAAAATTTTTACAAAAGATTTCTTTTATATCCCATATGATATTTACAAACTAATCCAGTTTTATGAAAAAATTTTGACTGAAACTGGATCAATAAAGTTCAAAAAATTTTGAAAAAGAAGGAATGGTTAGTTATTCACGGCTAGAATCTTAACGGTATTCAGTCTTAAAGAATGGTGAACCCATCCGATAACTCCAATAAAACTCGATATTGAACCTTTTTCAATACAGCTAGATTATTGAGCTAGTTATAATTATTATGATTATAAATAGGCTTAGTGAAATGTTTTCTATCGAATGAATCCAAAAGATCACATGCTTGGTTAATATATTTGATAATTATTCTTTGGAGAATCTTCCCAATTGGTTTGCTTACTAGTGGGAACAATTTGGGGTAACCCCAAAAATTATTCATGAAAATGCCAAAAATGGTTTCAATACTTTCTTGAGAAAATATAATCTAACACCACATGAGAAAAATTTCCAGAAGGAAATGCTATATTTTATACACATTGGTGTATCTTGGGTCATGGCACAGTAATTCGATTATAAACCTAATCGAACCTCAAATATTACTAATTTAGCTAGAACGTATAAGATCAAATGGTAGGACAATTTTAAAATATGGAATAGACTTGAAGAAGATTCAATCTTAAAATGGATTGCAAATAAAACTTCTTCATCCATCATTCCAACCAATAGTCTAAATCCACTGGTCAAGAATAAAAGTTTTTTATTATCCTCTTTAGCAACTGCCAATTCTCTAGATCAAATGAAACAAATACTGGAATAAGCATTGGCCACCATCAATGAATCGACCTAAGGATCAAGTTCAAGCTTGGAATCAAAGTCTGGATCTCATTACAGCGGGAATTCAAATGAGGATGATTGCTATGGAATAGATTTAGGTGTTCCTTGAACAATAATTGTAATTTTATTTTTCCATGTAAACTTTATACTGTAAGAAACGATAGGAATACCGTAATTGTACACATGTACCACAGTGCACAATATTGTCATCAATGATATCAAATATCACTTTTTGATATAATACTATTTATGTCTCCTCCTTTGTACTGTTTCTACAATACTCTATCGGCCACAATAATACTATTCACTACAGTAACCGGTCGGCCTCCCTAAATATAAAATAGACCTCCTGTTCAGAGAAAAAAAAAAAAATATACAACTTCTTTAGATCTCTCAAAAGATTGGAAACACTACCTCTCTCCTCAAATCCTCCATCTCAAATCCTCTCTTCTCCATACTTCTTCTAATCACCTCCTCTTTCTTCTTTCATCTTCCAAACTTCTCTCATCTCTTTCTAATCTTCTCTTCTTCCATGTATACACATACACCTTCTAATCTTACTCCAAATATTTCATATAAACACTTTTCTTCTTGAAGCATATCGTTTGCTTCGATTTTGAGGTAAAACATCATTATCTCTCAATATTTTCAGATCTCATATTTTCAATATTTTCTTTGACCTGTATATGCTCTTGTATTTTGTACAAATTGTTTTAAATCAATAAAATTTTAGTTTGATTAGTTGTTTATCTCTCTTTTATGTTATATCTCATGTGGGGAATCTTCAATTATTTTGGGTGTAATTCTATGAGATTCGCCAATTTAATATTGTTTACTGTTGCAAAACCCCATAATCGGCTGATATTACTGCTTTTGCAGGTTTTATATTTATATTGTTGCATAATTCCATAAAGCCCTACTAGTCTTGGCTTTATTATCTGTGGTGGTTTCAAAAGTATTCTGTTTATATATCTGTTTATGTCAATATTTGTTGTTAATATTTATGTTTATGATTATCAGGATAATGCAATAGAATTTTTTGAGCGGTATTATACTTCAATAGTAAATAGTGATTGGTATTAATTATTCATATACATATTTGATTACTAATATACTAATAACATGTTTTGTTCTGTAAATGTCAAAGCAATACAATCTTAAAAATTGGGAATAAAAAGCAGAAGTCTTAGAATATTTGTTTGATGCCATTACTTGGCTAGAATACTATCATAAATATTTTATTTGGCTTGTTGGACGTGTACTTTTTGTTTTAGATAATTAATAAATAACATTTGTTTACTTTGTTTATATCTCTCTCTATTTTCTCCTGTATATAATCAATAATAAAATTTTAATTATAGATTTTCATAGAAAATGAAAGCTAGGAAATATATATATTTTCGCTAGGAAATATATAGATTTTCACTAAGAAAATTGTCTCACTTAGAAAATATTTGATGAACCAAAATTAGTTCATCATTTCCTATCTATATACTCTCTATTATTAGTTATAATATATATATTCATATGTATTTCATCTCTATTATTTAGTACAAATTCTTCCTGATACACTAATGGAAGAAAATATATATATATATATATATATATACTTCGTTTGGTTCCACCGACTTAGCTTAATTTCTTGCGGTCCAAATCCCAATTTTCACAGTGGGTCCAACATCTATTTGCTTGGTGTCTTCCTAGGGGTTGAATTTCGATTTAACCTAGTATAGGTGTCAATCTTAAATTGCCAATTCAAACCAGGCGCCTTTATCCTATCTAAGGTCCCACATTTTCTTACAAGGAGTTTCTAAAGTGAAGGCTCGGCATGTGTCCAATTCTACGGTGAAAATGTCCAGGTGTTGTTTCTTTTGTCAAAAAAAATATTAGTATTTATTATATTATTATATCAATAAACAACCATGCCAAGTCAAGAGAACCAATCAACATGCTTTGATGAATTTAAAAGGGCATTTATCTCTTCTATTTGATTTATTGAATATCTACCAACAATTCTAGTGTTGACAAATATTTCTATACTCTATATTTCTCATACATACTTTATATATTTTAATATTCCTTTAGTATATTATCTCTATTTGCTATTAGTTAGTATCTTGATATATCTCAGAACTCGAATTTCAAGTTTCTGATAAATAACGAACGATATCGATAAAATTACAATTTATTAAATCAAATACTCTATAATCTTTATTTTATGAAATAAATCTTATAAGAACTCTTCTTCTAACTTTTGTGACCTTATCTTAGGGTTGATTTGATGGAAGACTTCAATATTGTTTAGTGTATTATGTAAATCACTCTAAGATGTAATACTTTTCAGGGTAGTCAATTGCAATGATGGTGTGTGTGTGTGTATGTATGTATATATATACATGTTTAGGTTTACACTAATTTTATAAGTATTTATATTTAACACATGAAATATATTTGATGTGTATACACAATCTCCAAATATTATTTCTATATCCAAATGTAAATTTTGTTATGCAAATAATTTATTTCTATAGTCTTGACGTATATCGAAACTCGTTATTCGAGTTATTGATAGCAAGTAAAATTTTTTTTCCACCCCCAACTATATCTTCTAAATTTCATAATTAAATAAAAATGAAATATTGTTCTAAGTCTAAGTTGGTTAAGTAAAGATTTGGGTTATCACACTCAGTCTTAACTTTAAATACTAAATAAATAATAGTAAATTGAACTCATTTAAGGGGTTCACTTATTTTGGCAATAACAATATTCATAGATTAGAAATTATAATATCTTAATTCATAGTCAACATCCATAATGATGCTTCGTGCATCATAATTACTAAATCCTAATCTATTAACTAAATTTTTTTCAAACCTTATACAAACCCTAATCTTGGACAAGGAAAAAAGTTATACTTATCTAGATTAAATTATGATTTAAATAACGTTATATAAATTTATTACAAGATATTTTTTAAACTTAATGCAAAGATATTATTGCATAAAAAGAAAATAAGTTAATAACATACTTTACTTAGATGGCCTCACACGGATTCTTTCTCTTTTAACTTTAGTAGAGGTAGACTTAGTAAATGAGGACGATGGAGTGAAAAGAAAATGCAATAAAGAAAAGTCTAAGGAGGAAGGGATTGGCATGAGGACATGAGGTTTGGTGTAAGATTTCTCATGGGTTGCATTTTATTATTATTTTTTAAGTTTATACAAATGAAATAACATTTTTTATTTATTAAATTTATTTAATTATTATTACTAGGTAGGTACAAAGGAACCTTATAACCTATACCCTATATACTTTATAATACAGGTTTTAAGGTAGGTATAGGGTATCTTCATTTCATACTCATACCTTATGTTGTAGGTATAAGTTTTGGGAAATTATTATCTGGAATTCACCTCGTGACTTTAAATACCCACTTGGAACCTATTCGATTAAGCAGGGTTTAGGTGGGTATCCTATATGATAGGGTTACTTGCTTTTCCCGAGCTATTTGTTGGCTGTATTGAACATTCAAGAGAAAAAGGGGGGGTGGTGGTGATTATGGAATTTTAAGATTAAACCAATTTTTACTTCTTGATATTTAAGATTAATAAATTATATCAAACTTATTCTAATTCCTGATATATTAGAAATATCAACAAATTTAGAATAAAGATTTGCATGCTAAAATCAATCTAATACTTAGTAATATGATCTTTCAAATAGGTTAACTATCTAATCACTTCTACATACTTCTAACCTTAATCTTAATCACATGTAGATGATTCTGATAAAATGTGTAACACAAAAACACTCAAGTATTCAAGCAATATATCGTGTAAACATTAAATAAATCATAAGTAAACGAAAGAGTGTAAGGATAAAAAAATGAGGTGAGCATATATAGTAGTTTTACCTTGTACGCTAGTTTACTCTACCAACTCGTGGCTAGGGATATGTTATCCATATCGTACTTCCATTATTTGAAAAATAGTTTATACAAATGTTAACAATTCCTATGAGCTTACCTTACCTCCAAATTGCAAGTCTACAAAATCTCCCTCTTAAGTTCTCTCAAACAGTCATAGATTGATTTTTAAAGAGATTACTGACTCCTTTGAGAATTACAATCAATATTCTGCCAACTTCATATAGTTACTTAGCAATATAATATCTCAAGTTATGATCTTTTCTCTTAGATCAAATAAATGTGTGTAAGTTAGTTTAATGAGGTGTGCATGATCACTAATTAGCAGAAAGAAGAGAGGCTGAAATACAAAGAAGACCAGTTTAGGTCCTATGGGTTAGGGTACATTCCAACCCCGACAAAAGAATTGCAGAGAATGCAAGCTAGGGGTAGAAAGGGTGACAGGTTATATCATACTCCAATGAACTTCCCACCATTGTCAGAAACTTTCATCAAGACCGAAACCTAAAACTCAAAGCTTGTTAAAGAAGGTACTTCCAACAAGAATGAAGGGGCTAGCCTAATCAACAAAGCCCATCACTTGAATAATTGGTTCTCCATCCTTGTGAATAACAATAAGTCTTCCCTATGGTAAATGATGAATCATGATCCAGTATTTTATAGAATTTTGTAATAAATTGCCTTTGTTCTCTAAATGCTTGTACTCAATAGAGAGTTCCCCAAAATAAAATCAGTTTCTTTTCTCTTTATTCCTACCTTACTTATACTCTTCCTTTTGTACACTTTTTTTTTTTTTTTTTTCAGATCCAACGACTTGAATAAAGGCCATGGATACCTCGTGCAGATAGGCAATGAGAATATTGATATCACTTTCGACCCTACTGGGTTAGTTATCGGGGGTGATGTTAATGACCATAAGATGTACAAGAAAGTTGGCAAAAACATGAAATGAGTAGAATTTCCATTGATGAGCCAATAGAGATAATTAATGTCGGTACCAACGAAAACCCTAAGGTCTTGAAGGTTGGGGGAAATTTGGAAGAAAATCAAAAGATAGAGATGACCACATTGCTATCCGAATACCAAGACGTATTTGCATGGTCTTATGACGATATGCCCAAATTAGACTCATCGATCGTGGTCCATCACTTACACATACAAGAGGATATCAAGCTTAAGAAACAAAAGTTGAGAAGGTTCTGACCAGATATCTTGTTAAAAATCAAGGAAGAAGTCAAAAAATTATTGGAAGTTGGCTTCATTGAGGTATCTAATTATCTTAAGTGGGTAGCCAACATAGTACTAGTTATGAAGAAGAATGGGAAAGTCAGGGTGTACGTGGATTTTTGAGAACTCAATCAAGCAACCCCTAAGATAATTTTCCTTTGCCCCATATCGATGTATTGGTTGATAACACAGTTGGAAACCATATTTTCTCTTTCATGGATGGATTTTCCGGGTATAACCAGATTAGAATGGCTGAAGAAGATAAAGCTAAAACCATGTTCATCACAACTTGGGGCACGTTTTGCTACAAAGTGATGCCTTTCAGACTCAAAAATGCCGGGGCAACTTACCAAAGGGCCATGGTAGCAATTTTTCATGACATGATGCACAAAGAAGTCGAGGTATATGTTGATGATATGATTGCCACGTCAAAAGAAGGAGAAAATCATATGGAAAATCTAAGGAGATTGTTTGATAGGTTGAGAAAATTCCAACTGAAACTCAACTTAGAGAAGTGTACTTTCGGGGCAACTTCAGGAAAGTTATTAGGTTTCATAATCAGCCAAAGGGGCATTGAAGTGGACCCTGATAAAGTTAAAGCGATAGTTAACCTGCCCCTACTACGTACACTTAAAGAAATCAGAGATTTGTTGGGCCGTTTAAACTATATAACTCGGTTCATATCCTAACTCACAAACAAGTGTCGTCCTTTATTTAAGTTTTTAAAAAGAATGCCAAGATCAATTGGGACAAAGAGTGTGAGCAGGCCTTTACAATAATCAAAGAATACCTCATGAACCCTCTAATTCTAGTAGCTTCGAAACCTGGGAAGCCTTTATTTCTATACTTGACAATATTACCAGAGTCTATGGGGTGCATGCTCGGTTAGAAAGATGAGGAAGGAAAGGAATGGGTTGTATATTACTTGACCAAAAAATTTACTGAAGGGGAGCAGAGATATTCAGAAATTGAAAGAACCTATTGTGCGTTGGTCTTGGTAATGCATTGGCTTAGACAATATATACTTTACTACCAGGTGGAATTACTGACTCAACACGATCCCCTGAAGTACTTGGCAGACAAATCGACCCTAATTGGTAGAATCTCAAAGTGGCAAGTGCTGCTATTAGAGTTTAACATTACATATGTGAACCGAAATTCAGTCAAAGGGCAAGCTTTAGTAGATCAATTAGCAGAAAACTCTTCTGATAGTACTCCCCAAGAAGTATAAGTCAATTTCCCCGATGAGGGTATCTTAGTAGTCGAAGAAAACTCTGATAAAGGAAAGGATGATGAGCCACCAAAATGGAAAATGTTCTTCGATGGTGCAGCCAACGTGTCTGGATGTGGAATTGGGGCAATACTAATATCCCCTCAAGGTACTCAGTATCCTATGGCCATAAGGCTCATTTTCTCATACACTAATAATATAGCTGAATATGAAACATGTATCATGGGACTCAATATGGCCTTAGAGAAAGACATTCAAGAATTAGAAGTGTATGGAGACTCCTCACTCATTATTGGCTAAGCACGGGGAGAGTACAAAACTAAAGATCTCAAGCTAGTGCCTTATCACCAGCATTTGAGGTTATTAATGAAAAGATTTACAGAAGTCACCTTCAATCATGTACCAAGGACTCATAACCAATTCGTTGATGCTTTAGCTACATTAGCATCTATGAGCCAGATATCTGGTGGAGTCAAGATTCAGCCCCTTACTATTGAAATTGAAGACAAGCCTACCTTCTACCTAATGATTGAGGGTATAAACAACCAAAAACTGTGGTATCATGATATTAAGGTGTTCTTACAACAAGGTACATACCCTGAAAAGGCCGAGAAAAGAGACAAAAAGATGATTAGGAGATTAGCCACTCAATTCTTAGTAAGCAAGTCCACCTTATACTGATGCTCATTTGATGGTACACTCTTAAGGTGTGTGGTTGACGAAGAGGCTAAGAAGTTAATGAAAGAGGTACATGAAGGAGTATGTGGCCCTTACATGAATGGGTACATGTTGGCAAAGAAAATTATGAGGCTAGGGTATTATTGGTCAATAATGGAAAGTAATTGCATCAAACATGTTAAGCACTATCATTTATGCCAAGGTTATGCGAATAAGATAAACGCCTTACCTTAGGAATTGCATTCCCTCTCAACACCATGGCCTTTCTTAATGTGGGGCATAGATATCATCGGCCCTATCACTCCAAGAGCGTCTAATGGGCATCGCTTCATATTAGTTGCCATTAACTACTTCAGCAAATGGGTAGAGGCTTCGTCATACTCAAATGTTACTACAGGTGTCATATTTAAGTTCATTAAGAGGGACATCTTGGTTCGGTACGGGACTCCTGAAACAATTATCACTGATAATGCACCAATCTCAACAAGAAGCATATGATAGAATTATGCTAACAATTTCGAATCATTCACAGGAACTCTACTCCTTATTGACCCCAAATGAATGGAGCTATTGAAGCAGTAAACAAAAACCTCAAAAGAATCATTGAAAAAATGGCTATTACATATAAGGATTGGCATGAGATGTTACCCTTCACACTCAAGGCTTATCGAACTTCCATTAGAACATCGATTGGGGCAACACCATACTCTTTAGTATACGGCACTGAAGTAGTGTTACTAGTAGAGGTCGAAATCCCATCACTCAGGGTACTATCAGAAATTCATTTAGACAAAGCCGATTAGGTAAAAAAACGCATTGAACAGCTAAATCTGATTGATGAAAGGAGATTGACAGGCTTGTGTCATAATCAATGCTATCAGCAAAGAATGGCTCGGGCCTTCAACAAAAGGGCGTGACCTCGTAACCTCAAAGAAGGAGATTTGGTGTTAGGAAAAGCTCTCCCCAATGCACAAGACTCCAGAGGGAAATTCGCACCTAATTACAGGGGTCCTTATGTCGTGAAGTGAGTATTATTAGGAGGGGCTTTGATTTTGTCCCAAATGGATGGTCTAGATTTGAGACATCTTGTAAATGCTGATGTTGTAAAATTGTACTATCCATAAGAAATCAACGGGAATTTTGCTCAAAATACGAAAATGCCAATCATTTTTGAATGTCATTGTAGTCTAATTTTCATTATCTACAAGCAAATTTGGTATCCTTAGCCATTGTTGTTGTTGGAATAATCACCCTCTCTATGGATAGGTCTAATTCCCTTGACCTCATTTAATCAAACCTATACACTGCAAACACAAGAGGAGTTAAGGAATGAGATCTAGAACATTGGTAAATAACAAAATTCTTTAAATACTTTATTATGGATTGATCCCCCTCAATGGGGAGTTTTATTGTCTATTTTTTCAGAAGAATGTGAAACTTAAGTAAGCAATCACGGTAGATGGGAATGAGGCTTTTGGGTTCATAAAAGTTCCAAAGAAACAAAAATAGTGGGTAGTTTTCCTACATCGGGCTAATCTCCATAAAGAACCAGTAAAGTCTTGAACGTTGTATGTCAAAAACATCCGGGTTGATAACAAGGGACTAAAACAAGCGTCAATAATTTTCCAATGGGGGCTTTTCAAAATAAGTTTGACAGATTGGGTGCTATTGATGAAGATCAGGTAAGTATTTCCACATAGTGTTAGTACACCAATTTTTTCTTGCATTTAGACCACTTTTTACTCCCAATAATCTTTTTTAAGCAACCCAAAGGCATTTACTTTTTGCATTTAGTATTTGGCTAACCTATGGAGACATGATCTTAGTTCAATTCATCCTTCCAAATTTCTTGCAAACAAGCTCCTCTCTTCACTAAGTTTTGTAGGGTACTTTCTTTCACCAAGTTTCTCTTAACTAGCTCGTAAAGAAATTACCTTCATCATCTTCTTAACTAGCCTTTCAAGTTTGCTTATTCTTTTTAAGGTCTTAGCCAGCTCTAGGAGCGTTTTGCCTACCTTGATTAGTCAGCTCATCAGGGTACGACCAAGTTTACTCATTCTTTTTAGGGTCTTAGCTAACTCTAGGAGTGCTTTGCCTATCTTGGTTAGTCAGCCCATCAGGGCACGACCAAGTTTGCTTATTCTTTGTAGGGTCTTAGCCAGCTCTAGGAGCGCTTTGCTCACCTTGGTTAGTCAGCCTATCAGGGTACGACCAAGTTTGCCGATTCTTCTTAGGGTCTTAGTTAGCTTTAAGAGTGCTTTACTCACCTTGGTTAGTCAGCTTATCAAGGTACGATCAAGTTTGCTCATTCTTTTTAGGGTCTTAGCTAACTCTAGGAGCGCTTTGCTCACCTTAGTTAGTTAGCTCATCAGGGCACGACCAAGTTTTCTTAACTCAGTTTAGGGTCTTAGCTAGCTCAAGGAGCGCTTAGCCCGTTTCACTTCATTTTGTCAGTTCATACGAGCATGACCAAACTTCAATTCTTCTTTTCATCTTTCAGCCATCTCTTAGAGCGCCACCCTTCTCTTTTCAAAATCCCCAATGGATTGGACTTAGAATAGTAAGCTAGCTGTAGCGCTTCCTAGCATAAAATCCATTCTTGGGGTAAAAATAGTGTTTATTTTATCTTTGTGGCAGAGTTTTGTTCAAACTTTACCACAAAGAGGGTCAGCTATAGACATCTAATTTTTGCCCCATTTTATTTTTCAAATTAGGTTATAGGGTCCTAAATTAGAAAAAGTTCAAAAAAATAGAAAATTAAATAAATAAAAAAAATGAAGAAATTTAGAAAAATAGGAATTCTAGAAGAACATAAGAAAGTACAAAAAATAAGAAATTTAGAAAATACCAAAAAATAAGAAAATTTGAAAAATCAAAAAAAAAAAAATGAATAAAAGATTTTAGAAAATAACATTTCATTAGATTAAATTTTTAATTTAGGTTTAGAAGTTGGGCCATTAAACCTAAGCTTAGATTTAAATCTGGCCTAAGCTAATCGAGTCCATATATGCAATTTAATTACACATATGGATAATGCACAGGCCAACGGATTGATGGTTAAACATATGGACATAGCAATAGCATTAAGCATGATGTTTTGGGTTCGAAACTTAGCAAAGGTAGGGAGGCTTTTTTCTCATATTTTTGGTTTTCAATCACATCAAGGATTGCCACGTATTAGGGCCACGTATCAGGATCTGATTGCGCCACGTATCCTGATACGTGGCATCATCGGATTTGATGACTTGCTGACATGACGTCACGTGGCATCTACGTAGTGTGCCCTGTCAGCTGCCACGTGTCACGAAATGACACATGGTACGTTGGGGTTGGTTGGCACGGTTGACGTGGCGCTACGTTAGCTACTTTTACCTCCCCCTTCCTTACTTTTCCCTTCATTTTTCTCTCTTTCCCTTTCTTTCCCTCAGTTTTCCTCCATTTTCTCCTAATTTTCCTCCTCTTTCCTTCTTAACAACAGCCTAGTCTCTCCACTTTAGCTTCAATTTTTGCACAAATTCCACACATAGGCTCATAGTTTCTTGCATCAATCTTGCATTAGACATAGCCTACTATGAATCGTTATAGAAAACGCATCTAAGTTTGGTCAATTACACATTCAAATCGAGCTTCAAAGATTGGAAAAAAACTAAAAATTCAGTCATTCCCATTGACTTCGATCCAAGCTTTCCTTTGTTGCTGGGTTGAGATTTAAGTATAAATAGGGACGTTAATGAGTAGAAGAACCATTCTTGAGCTTCAGAGTCAACTCCCAAGCTCTCCTTCTCTCTCATGATTCTCTTTCTCTCTCTAGCTCATTCTCTCTCTCTCTCTTTGCATCTCTATTCTTCGAGCCTGCCAATACAACCCAATACTACGATCGTGTCCCCCACTCCATTAGCTCCCGAACATGACCTCCCTCGACCTCCGCCGTGCCTCTTAGCAACGCTGCCCAAGCACCATCATCGATCACCACCTCCAACAATCTCCAAATGACTACCTTAGGCTACTGCACTCGGCCTACCCCCCTAAGTCCAATCCTAAATACACAAATCTTCCCTTACCCCCGAAGAATTCAGTCCAAATCGTCTTGAACCGTCCCTATCTGACGTTGCTGAAGAAGAATTGCAAGCAACTCGACCCGATCCGATGACCCGACCTACGTTTTGATCCATGACCCGCAACTGACCTGACTCGTGCCCTCCACCTTGGTCCAAACCTTTACTAGATTTCAATTTTTTTTAATTTATTTATTTGTTCCATTTATTTATTCCATGTAAATGTAATCAAATAAAAAAAAGAAAGAAAAAAAGAAAGAAAAAGAAAAGAAAAAAGAGCGAAAAAGAAAAAAAAGAAAGAGAAGAAAAAAACAAAAAGAGGAAAAGAAAAAAAAAAAGAAAGGAAGTGATCTATTTATTTACTTTAATAGAAATAGATATAATAAGTATAAAAAACTAAAAAATAAATAAATAAATAAATAAGTCAGTAAACAAAAATTGTTTTCACACTTAGAAAAATTAAGCTTTTAAAAAATAAATGAAAATAAATAGACCTTTTTTTCTAAATTAGGACTATTTTAGAGTTTCCAAAAATAAAACACCAATTAGGACCCTTTAAAAGAATTTCCTTGAATAAATTGAACTGGATAAAATCATAAATGCAACCCTTTTTCAAAAATTAAAATAAAATCACCTACTAAAGTTTTTTATAAACGAACTACGGAAGTCTGATTTTGAATAACGGGTACGTAGGCACCCGTATGCAAGTATAGGGCGACTTAAAATATGGAAAGTTTTATTTTTTCCATTCTTAGATATTTATGTAAATTAATCAATTTAGCCGCATGTATCATAATTAGATGTTTTTGAAATTAAAAAGGGTATATTTGAAAAGCGAAGTTAAATTCAGAAAGTTAAAAGTGATACCCGTTTAGGGTTTAATAAATTAGCCTTTGGATCTAGATCTCTAGTTTTCAAAAAGCTGTATTTATAAATTGGTTTTTTAATTGATAAATCAGTAGCTAAGTTATAATCAATCTACCTAATTGGTTATAACTTAACCCCTTTTCCCGCTCCAGTTGGGTGGCAACTCTAAATCTTTTCAAGTTGAAAAAATAGTTTTCTTTAAACCCTAGTCGAGGATCAGTATTAAGTGGGTAGGGTTTAATATTGATAGGTTTAGAGAAAACCTAATTTTATAAAAAGAACCGGGAGGGTGAAAAATCAGGCTCGACAATCTAGAAGCTGAATATCGAGCTAAAATCCTATAGCAGATCTACTAAAAAGTCACTATGCAATTAACTCGAGTTGTTGAGAAGCTATCACGAGGAAGCCAGGGAAGAAGAGAAAAGAATTTGTTTGAACTAGGAGATCTTATATGGCTACATCTCAATAAGGAAAGATTTTAGAGAAAGAGAAAGAGTAAGCTCTCACCTCAAGTTAAAGGGCCTTTATAAGTACTTCAGAAGATCAACGACAGTACCTATAAGCTTGAGCTCCCTAAAGGTTATGGAGTATCTAAAATCTTTAATGCTACTAACCTTAGCTCATACATACTGGTAGAAGACGCCCCGACAGAAAACTTTAAGGATTTGATCTCAATTCCTAAATAACCTAGAAGGAATGCTAGGAATCAACCTATAGGTACCCTCACTCAATCCCAAGCAAGAGGGCTAGCTAACATGGTTTGTTGAATTCTTAACCATCCTAACTCTAAAGGATGTCAACTTGTTATGTTGATCTAACCTTTCCCTAACTCCAAGATATAGTAAGTCTAATGTCCTAGCCCAAGAGCAATTCTTGGTCGAGTTGTCTAAGGATCCTAAACTTATCTTACCAACTTGTTCCAGTGGTTACTCTACCTTCCAAGCACAAGCCTATTGTGATGGTGCTCTTGGGCTATTCTAAAGTGAACACTTTGACTTGATCAATGACCCAGACACTATCAACCTTATCCTAATGAGTCAAACTTTATTATGTAGCGAACCACCAGTCTCTTTCCTAAACACACTTATCCTACAACCTCCAGACATATAGCTTAACATCGAATATTCTCTTTTTAAAAAGATTATGGAATTGACTTATCTCTTTTTGTATTATATTTGTGTGTAGTACTTGCCCTTTTAAGTCAATTCATATGTTAGTGTAACCTTAAATGTACTAGGTACAAATATCCTCCTATAAACATTATTATAAAACCAATGTTCCTCCTTACTTAATGAAATTACTTGAGTTTTCTCCCTTCTTTGTGTTGAGAACTATAACCCTAGCTCATATCAACTCTTAAAAAAGGTTGTGTGGTAAGTAGACCTACAACTAGGACTGGTGATTCACATCCATTGTATTGTTAAGCTATGTTGAGCTTGAGTGGTATGTCACATCTACTGAGCTACTCACGAATTAGCTTAACCTATTACATACATCTCCACATAAACCTAATTTTCTTTTGTTTGATAGTTCTTGAAAGACCCATTTACATTACCATAAAACCTCATTAGGGGCTTACATTTTAGTTGTTGTGCCTATTGTAACTGTTGCTTATGCATCACTAATAGTGTGGGCATAACACATAAGCTTAAACTTTCTCTAACATAACCTCGTTCAATGAGCTTGTTCACTTGCCTCTACAACTCAACAACTTATTCAAGATTCCTCCTATAGGTTAGTTGATTTGGCAAGGCACCTTCAGGTTGCAAATCAATGCTCTATTCTACGTAATAGGGGTAGGCTTCAGCAATTCTACAGGAAACAGGTCAATTACTCTTCTATTAGCTTCTTAACCTCTTCTTGCATGTCACTTTGTTCCCTTGGTTCCAATAACCTTTGAATCAATAGAAAGGTCACCTTGTTTGACCTTGTGATTCCCCTTAATTTAGATTAGCTCATCACTAAGGTCTTCTTAGTTTATTGGCTCAACTTAGATTGCATTATTTCCAACTAGGTTAGAAGTCATTGGATTGAGAGTAATCTTTTAACCATCTTTCTTGAATGTATAGGTGTTCTTAAACTCATCACATATGACCTTTCGATCAAAAGGCTAAGGTTAGCTTAGTAGCATATGCAAGGTACATATTGGCTACATATCACACAAGATGTCATCCTTGTGACTCCTAACTAAGATAGGTAGTAATACTTATTACAAGACATGCAATGAACCTTTCTCATTCAACCATTACAATTTATATAGCTTAAGGTATGGGGAGATTGAGAAATATAACTACTTAACTAAGTTATTGGAGGCAACATTTGTATAATTCCCCCTATCAACTATCAATACACACAATTGATCCCTTATCTTACATGTAATGTGGAACAAATTCTCTTGCTACTCATTCTCCTTATTGGGTTTTAGGTTTATAGCTTGGTGAACAAATAATCCTTACATGTTTCTTTCCTTTGGATAAATGTTATCTCCCATAACTTCCACCTTTACTCTCTCTTATGGTTCTTCTATTACATCTTCAACTTCTTTATCAATATTGTATACTTCAAAGGTCGGAACATCTCCCTTGATCACCATAGTTCATTGATTCAAATACTAAGTGGTTAAATGTCCAAAGCCTTTGTAGTTGAAGCACTTGATCTTACTAGTTTTCCTTTCTAAAGTGTGTCCTTCCTCAAACTTCTTCTCTTTCCCTCCTTATTCCGTCCAACTCCTTCTACTTGTAATGTTTATCCTTTCCCTTTGATTGGTGTGAAGCTATTAGATCTCATGATATTCTAGTTGAATAGGTCGGGTTGGTTGAACCAATCGGATTAATTGAGCTTGATAAGGTTGGTTATTCGTCTACCTCTCAACATATTGGGTAATCTAAATAGCACCTTCGAGAGTATGAAGGGCTATACTTTAAAAATATCTTTGAGCTCATACCTTTAGCTAGTGATAGATCTAGGGTTAGTTTAAGCTTCAAGCTCATCTACATCACGGTAGATCATGAGCATTTGAAATTATCACATATATTCATCAATAGTTCGGTGCCCTTGTTAAAGCTCTTAAAACTTAGCAAATGTGTCTTAAAAATAAGAGTTAGGAATGAACCTTCCATACATTATCCTCTTTATCTCCTCCCACATTCTAACTTCCATCTTTCATCTCTTCATTACACTATATGTAGCTTTTTCCACTACAAACTAGACCAACCAGTAATGTATAGGGCAATAAGCTAGACTTTATCTTCCTTGGTATAAATAGAACTTCTCTACCCTTTCTTCTTAATCTCAATACTAATCATCACTTGTACTTTGTGAGATGCTTAGAGTCTAGACCTTCACATTATCAATGCTTCTAGGAGCTTGGGCACTATGCTCTTCCTCATAACAGTCTTCTTCGTCCAACACCTCATTGGCTTCTCTAATGTCATCAAGAATGATTTGCTGATGAGTTGGTTGCTCTACTCTACCTCTTCGGGCATACTAAGCAGGGTTTTTAACCTTATTTGGTTTACCATCATATTTTTCACCTCGAGAGGCTTGTCTTAGTCTTTTGATGGCCTTAAAGAACTCCTTGCCATCACTCTCTTCATCTTCAACCATCTCCATCCTACTATTAATCCTTTGGTTGACTCCTTCAACTCAAACATGGCGAACTAGGTAAGCTTCCCTTTTATGTCGTACTTCATGTATAGGTTAACTAACTCAATATTCAGCTCAAGGATCCTCTCAAATCACTTCATTAACTTGATCATCAACTTGATGAGCTCTTTTAATTCGGCATTCACCTCTCCTTGCATGGCAATCAATAAACTTTCCAGAGCTTAGTATGCCGGTCCATCCACTCTTTTTTTAACTTCAAAGTCTATTCTACATGGCATCCTCTCTAGGTACATTGATCTCATTGTCACTAACCACCATATTTACATTAGGGTTTGTCATATTCTCACTCTACGTTATAGGATGTAGTTCTTCTTCACTCAAATACTCTAACAACCACTATTACCACCACAATTGTAAAACAAGACATTTACACAATACTCCTACTCCAACTTTCCCTATCTTTACAACACCATAACTCTCTACCTTATTCTAAGATACAAAAACAATGCACAACCCATGAGCTGCACAACCTTTAATACTCAAAACCAATAACCACAATTTAAGTTTCACACTCACTAAACAATAGCATTACCTTACTTAGAACCTCTATGCTTAGATGCTAAAGATGATAAGACACGAGGTATGAAATGCCTTATGATTAGGTCTTATCGTAGCATGGATGGATCCTTTGAAACTATCAAAGAAAATGTAAGGGGCTTAGGTAGATTCTAAGGGTAGAAGGTAAGCAATTTATGAGTTGCTCAAATGAATGTGATACATCACTAAAAAACAACATAGCCAACTACTCGTTGGATGCGACACATCAATCTAAGTCAAAGGGTTGTTCACTACAATCCTTGCTTAGAGGACTAATAAGAGCTAGAGTTTTCACAAACAAAATTACTGGAATGAGGAGTAAATAACTATTTCATTAGTAATGAAGAAGATGATGATTACAATTGTTTCTGTAATGGGGTATTTATACCCACATTGCTAGGGTTACATGATGCTAATTGTATTTATTGAAAAGGGTAAGCTAATATATACTACATTGTTACAAAGAAAAGGTAAATTCGTAATAACTCTGCAAAAGAACATTTTTGTATTTGAGTATACAAATGAAGTAGTGGGATATGTGTTGCTTGGAGAGAAGCTTAAAGATACGATGCATAATGGTTTCTATTATACATAGATAAGCTCAGTGGCAACTGGTACTTCAAACAGCTCGGCATTTATACCTCGGTAGTTCTAGGCTTGTAGTGTTTGATCTTCGAGATAGCTTAGTAGCTTAGATTAGGGATCTTAGAACAACTCGAACACCTTGGACAAGCCTTTGGACATACTATTAGATAGCTTAGATCGACCTTATACTTATATTAGTATGATATTTAGCTTGGGTATGCAATCAAGTTAGCTTAGCATACCAATTAGGCTTACTTAGGTGCTGGTAGAGAATCTGATAGACCATATTGTTAAGACCTTTAGCTTAGGAGTAAGTGAGGGGTCCATGGGATTGATTCTTATTAGTTTCTATAACACTTGTTGATATGATGCATCAAGAATGGATAAGGGCAGCGACATCAAAGGATGGGTCTGAACCAAGTATGGCTTGAAATTGAAAATGAAAATAGGTTGAAAATAAGCAACTCATGAGCTACCATATAGATATTACTCACCATAAAATAATATACCAACTAGCTTAGTTGATATGATGTACAACTATGGCTAATTAGGGCACTCACCACCAATTCTTAGATAAGGGAATGGATAAGAGTGGGTTAGTAAAATGAACTTGTGACGCATACATAAGAGTAAGCTATAAGAAAAACAAGGAGAATCTATATATTGATGATTGAACGATGTGGCATATTACACCATAGGGCTTTTGTACTCACTATTTAAGGCAACTATATTGCGAGACTTGTATTAGCGTGACTAGGTTAGCTAACCAATTTGGAGTGTTTGGGAAAGTAACTCGATTAAGCTAAAAGCTTATGAAGGGCTTCATGAGATTAGTCGAGGACCAGTCGTAGGCTTGGAATTTAAAAATATAACAAAATATTAAAAATATAGCCAAAATCGTATAAATTTACTATATTACTATTATCGGTAACTCATGAATTAGGTCTTGGAAAAAAAAAAACGAACACATAGAAATAAATTATTGGAGTAATAAAATTAATATTGTACGTAAAATAATATATAAAAGACATATATACATATTGGGTATAATTATTATATAAATATATATACTTGTAATTGTTGAAAATACTTGAAAATGCAAGAATATTACCGAATAAATAAAGAAAAAGATAGAAAAATTATAAAAAAAAATCTCAAGACATCTATTAAAGTTGTGGTAACTTGGAAAGCACTGTTGGAGAAGCTATGGACATAAGCAACATTAACATGAAAATTAATTAAGTTAATTAACAAGTGTTGGCAAGAAATAAAATTGTAACACATCCTATATTGCCTGTAAAAATGATGATTTGGTCTTCACTCAAGGGTTGATTAATTGCAAGTCTGGAAAAATATAGTAAGAAAAGAATGAAGAAGGAATGGATTTTAGGAAATATTTTAGAAATAGTGAGAAATTGGGGGAAATGAAGGGTTCTTGTATGTACGCAACAACTAGAAATGAAACAAGATGATGACCTAAAGGAGTGGCCAGTGGTGGTTTTGGCCGACACACCCTCTCCTCCTTATGGTGGTCGGAGCTTTGCATTCCCAGTGAGTGCTTGGTTTGTTATATTATAACAAAAATTTTGGAAAAATAACAAACGAACTCCAAAAATTTTGAAATCTGGTTTCCCTACGTATTTTTGTATAAGGAATTCAAATCTTCAATCAGATTTTTAAAATTTTGAGTGTAGATATAGGATTTTTAAGAAAAAAATCCTACGCAACAATTTTTGATTGGGTTTTTGAAAGACTAATTCATGTAGTTTTTACTGAAAATTTTAATGACATACTCTTAAGATATTATATATTGATGTTGAGTGGTTGGATTTCTATAATTAAGTTGTTAGATTTTTGAGAAAATTTCACTTTTAAGTAAATAGTGCGTTAGACAGGGTATTTTGTTAAAAGAAAATGATGAAATTTTCTAAAACTATCATACAGCCAAAATTTCTTCACAAATAGTAGTTAAAAGTGGTTTAATATAAATTTGGGAAGGATAATTTATAAGTAAAAGTTGGCATTTAGTGATTTAATGTTAGATTGTTCAAGTATTTAGTATACTTGTAAACTAATGAATAGTATGATGGAGAAAAGAAGTAGATGATTGAAGTTTTAGTTGACACTTACTAGTTATGCAGGATGTACACTTTTGGAAATGTAGGGCAAGTGGAGTATATGTGAAGTAGTTTGATGTCTTAGTAGTTGTAGGGTTAGAAACTGTGTCAAAAAGCAAGTCAAAATGAATATGGTATGAATATGTTGAATATACTAAGAAAATGGAATCTGTACCTAAGAGTGGCTTATATTTGGACTCTATCCTATTTCTTAAGACAAGCTATAAGTTAGGAACTTTCTAAATAAGAATCTAACTTTGGATTGAGGGTTAGAAACTTTGTCAAAAACTAAGTCAGAATGTTGTTTGATATTGGATATCCTTAATCACACCAGGAGTTCAATAGTAGATTAGTTGGTAAGTTGTCTATGAATCATATTCTTGTATTAGAGTTTAAACATGAGTTAGAAGCCATTTGGATAATAGCCCATACCACATGATTAGGTTAGAACCTAAATCAAAACCTTAATCAGAAAGTAGTTCAATGGAAGATGCGAAATATAAGGGCAATTGCAAGTTTGAAGATGGTTGGTACTAAATATTGGATCATTGGGAGTTGGAGAGTAGATCAGAAAGTTGCTTGTATATCACTTCTTAGAATTTATTGAAGTTAGAACCTTGGTTAGAAACTACTAGGTAGCAATTTGTACCAAGTCAGTACCTTGGTCAAAATGTATTTTACTTAACTAATATCTAATAATCACCTTAGAAAACTCACCTAACACAATTAAGAAACATATTTAAATGTCAAACTACTATATATATTATAAAAACTAATGATTTTACATTAATTTTAGGGATAATAAAGAAAGATGAGCGTGACACATAAGGAGAACAAGCATTAGTATCTAGGTAAATGGGATCAGTGTTTTATCGCACTTTGAAGTATTGTTTAAGAATACTTGAAGACCTTAGTATATGTTTTGTTTGTGGTTGTAAGTTAGTTGCTTGTGTGCATGTATTATATGTGTTTGAATACTGTAGTGCTATTTGAGTGTTGGATTGATGTGTTGATTGCTTCATGATATTACATGCTTTGAACTATCTAAATTTCCTTAGTCACACTAAAAGTAATCTAACACAAACTCGGCTTAACTACTAACTAGACTTGCATAGCAACCTACTAGAGGAAACAACTAAGAAGTGTAGGCCAAACATGGATGCCTTCATTGAAGATAACAGAAATGGTCCTCTCTTCACCTCGAGTCAAGCTAATTGATTGGTGAGGAGGTTGCGGCTAGGTTGGGGTCTATGGTTCTAAGGTAGTTTTGAGGGGAGTGTGTTCTCCATTTACAGCCTCGATTTAGTGACCAAATTCACGAGTACATGGTATTAAACTCTTCAGAACATGAATTAGAGTGGGCATAATTTCTCTAATCTTATGATGATTGGTCAATGTCGTGCGATGGCATTTTCTTGATGAAGCATTGCATCTAATTAAATTGCTTAAGAGCCTTGGTTGCTTGGTGTTAGAAATGTGCTACTGTCTCCGTCTTACTTACTAAGTAAGTTGTTGTTTATTCTCTTATAGTTGTTTTCCAAGTTTCCCTAGTAAACTCACTAAAAGGCTAGAGAACGGGGTTGCGAAGTGAGATTCAAGATTTACTTAACTAGATTTCTATTTGGTTTATCGACTATATTGACTTATAAGAAAACTAATAAAGTCTCCTTAAGTGACTTCTAGTTTTCAATCAATGAAATTTATTCCATACTCTACAAACTTGTGGATTTTAGTGAAATTTTAGTTGTAAAAATTATTTTTCGGAATCTATTTTTAAAAGTTATACCATAAGTTGACTCATACCATGTATTGAAAGGGGCACTTCTAAGCAGTGGAGTGGTGAACGCCTTGTGTAGGCTCTACCATTGTTAGTAGCTAAGGTGGCTAACATCTAGCATAGGTTAGTTTACATGGTGGGATTGTTATGACTCTTTGGTTTGGGGTGTGATATATACAATGTGGATGTTTTATTAAAAATGCACTTTCTTAAAGGAGTGAATACAAAAATAAAATGTATTAAAGGAAGGGTAAATATTTATGAATATAAAGAGAATAATTTGCATCATCCATACATATTGTAAGTGTCAGAGGATAGCTAACTCCACTTAGACAAAGATCTGCTATGCTTAATGAATTGGGTTGGGCTTCAGGGAGGTTCAAGAAACCATATAGACATGTTGGTACTTGGATAAGGTAGCTTAGTAGTGGCTCCAATGGGCTAGCCTCTTGGTGGGTTGAAGTTTGGTTGGATACTGTTAGGAGGCAAGTTCATCTATCAATTTTATAGTATTGTGGAGATGACTCTAGATGTCAATCCCTTAAGGATTACCTATAAGTGTAAATACAAGTATTTACCCATTTCTTAATATCTAACCTAACAAACAAAATTCAATTAATTAAAGACAACTAAATTAAACTATTCCGATTAGAATAAAACAAAGAACAAATAACAAAATAAAATATAACTAAAATTAATTACGAACGCATGAACTTAGTATTCAATTACTGATCACCCTAGAATAGCTATACAATTTATCAATCTCATTCTTATTTATTGAACCATAGAGGTTCTTAGTGTGAATAAATCGAACTCGCATCTCTTAATTGATTCCTAACCGTAAGTATACTTTATTTGAATTGCTTATGCAAATAAAGTATCTCAAGATTGCATTAAGATCTTCAAATCCCTCTATTAGGTTGCCTTAATTCGGAGAAACTAAATAGTTAATTGCTTAGTTTGTTCAATTACTTCTAATTACAGCAGTCTATTTATTATGGAATCTCATAAACTCTATAATAAATGCAAATATTTTATTGAATTGAATTAATAACCAAGGCAAATATTAATTCAAAGACAATAAGGCATAGTGTAATTTGTAATACCTTAGGATTTCGAGCTAATGTGATAATCATAGAAATTGAGCCCTTAAATTTAGGGCATTGGGCAATGTCATTTGTTTTAGTTCAAACTTCACAATAAAGCTAGAAAAATTAGACGAAGTGACTGAGTAAAGTTAATTTCTTGAAATAAGTTATATAAAAGGATTAATTTAATAAAAACATCAATTTATCGATAAAACTGATAAATATCGAAAATGTGAAATTTAAGCTTTTAGATATAGTGAAATATTAGAGATAAGTTATTTAACTTATAAAAATAATAAATGAAGTGATTTATATATAATATACATGTATTTACATGTGATATGCACTACATGTATTAAATATATACATGTAATAATAATACATTATAAAAAATAAGGAAAATTAATTAAAAAAGTGAATGGATAATCATTAAAGATGTGGTAGCAAAGCAAACAATGTAAAACATGAGTCATCATCTAATTAATAAGGAATTGTCACCTCAAGCTTAGAAAATCTAGAAAAAAGACATGTATGCCACATGTCTAATTTTTAATGAATCTAATTAATTTTAAATTATAAATAGGACTTAAACACATGGAAAACAACATTTTGGAAATCTAGACACATAAGAAAAATTTCTCAAGAAAAATTAGAAGAAAAAAAAAGAAAAATAGGGTAAAAATAAAGTCAGTTTTTATTTAGGGGGCTTCACTAGGATAGAAGCAACTTGACTTAGAGCAACTTTGGGGTTGAAGAGAGGGTAGTGCGGCCAATTGTTTTGCTAAGGTTTGGCGGCTTGATGGTGGCTAGTTTAGGTGAATCAATTTTTCAACCAAATGTTTCTTAATTTTATAAAAATATTGAATGGTGTTAATTAATTATGAAACTTGGTTTTCTAGGGTTATTTTAGGTGTAAATTAATGTTATAATTTTATTTTAATTAAATAGTTCGTGAAAATATAGGGTGCTTAAGAAAATGCTCTATTTGGATGAAAATTAAATTAAATTAAATTTTAAAAATATTAAATAATTTCATTTCAAGCTAAGTTTTTGTCCATAATATGTTTAATATAAGTATTTAATTTTAGTAACAAGAATTTTTGAAAATAAGAAACTTTACTATTTGTTATAATTATTTTGGATAAAATTGGCTACTGTTTTGTCGGATTAATTAGTTTTTCATAAAATTAATGAATGAGACCTATATGTTTTGACTTTTGGAAGTTTATAAGGATATTTGGAATACTTAATTTTTTTCTCACACATAAATTTGTTTATTTTTCTTAATTTTCCATAATTTCGAGCTAAAACCACTATTTTTGTAAAAAATAGAAAATAGCTAGTTTAGTATAATTCATAGTCAATAATTAAACTATACATTTTTTTGGGTTTATAGGTTTTTTTGTGAAATTAATTGAGCTCGTATACTATTTATTTTGTATTTTCTTAATAAAAACCTATATATTAGCTTAATGTATAATATAGTAATTAGTATTAGTAAAGTATTTGTCAAATTCATGTAAAATGAACACTTTAAGGTATACTAAGACTTGCTAGACAAGTTTGGAAAGTATGATTTTTAGGGTTTTTAGTTTAAAACTAAAGCTTATTTGGGTTAATTACAGAGTTACGGTAACGTACGATTGAGTCAATAGTGAGAAAGGGTATTTTCGGGCTTATAACCATATTGATCAGTCTTATTTCTTAAGATATATTAATAGTATTTGAAACAATGACTACGATAGTATGAAGTTTATTGAAATCAGATAAGGAATGAGTAAGATATAGTCAAATAAAGCTTAAAAACATTGCAATGAAAGCTTATAAGAGTTTGGATTTGACCCATAATTGATTTGAAGACTATGTTATATTTTTCTATGTGTGATAAATAAGCAAGGATCACATCATGTAGTCTAGGATTTTTGCATTATTACTACAGCCAAGTAAGTAGATCTAACACATTCTTGGAGTAGATATATTGCCACTCATAACACTATGTGTTATTTGATGTTGTGTTGATTAAATATGGTATATCTTGGGTAAACTAACATGCTACTATGGTGGATGTTGATGTGGTGAATTCGAATGCTAGTAACTATATCTTGGTTATGCTACTATGTTAGGTGTTGATGTAGTGTTTACAAACAATTGTACTAACTTGGAAAGTTAAGTGATTATTGATCTAATCTTCTAGGTGTTCGCCTAAGTGAACCCTAAGTAAGATGTAAGATTTTCGCTAGGGAAAGTTCAAAAAATAGAATAAGATAAATAGGTTGAACAAACTTAAGGACTGATGTGGAATGATATATTTGAATAGTTATTGCATATCATTACATGGCATGTCATAAAAAGGGACCCATAGGTTAGAATTTTCAAAATGGGATCCATGGGTTAGAATTTTCAAAATGAGGCTTCTAAGTGATCAAGAAAAATCATAGTTTTATGAACTTGATTTTTGAAAGCATATAGATTCTCATTGCCTGAACATCTTGACTATTTTGATAGTTTGATTTGATAAACTACAGTGTATAGTCTAATTTTGTAAAAAAGTTAGAGGTTCTACTCTTAGGTAGCTCTTTATTGCCTTTTTGATTTGGTAGACTACAGTGTACAGTCTAATTTGGTTGGGGGTCTTACACCCAAGCAACTCCTTGTTGCCCTAAGTTCTTGGACGTTATATCTAGATACTTGGTTATGTCGACTAACCAGATAGGGATTTTGGAAGAGCATAAGATATCGGTACCGATATATGCTACGTGCATGAGCATAGCATGTTGCATTGCTAGCTATAAATGCTTAGTTGGGCTAATGTATGTATGGAGTTGAACCTATTGATTATGAATGAAATGTTTCAATTGTGGTATTGAATATATTATATTGTTTGTTATTCACTCTTACTTAGCTTTAGTAGTTGAGGAGATAAAATGTTTTATCTTTAGGTTAATAGCATTGTGAAGGGCCTAACATTAGGGGGTATGTATATTAAGAGCATGAGTTGGAGTCAACAACTTTTAGATGGAACCTATACTAAGTTGGGAATCCTATTATTTTGAAGATGACAAAAGAAAAGGATTGTTCATATTTTGATGTAAATATTAGGCTATATATATAAGTTGTAACCAAATGTCCAGCTAAACTTTGATCTAGCAACCCCATTATCATATAAATAAAGTCTTCTTTTGATGAATGAGTAGGTTGAGCTAAATTTTAATCGGTATTCCTGTGTAAAGGTATATTTTGTGCTATGCCGAGATGTGACACAATTAGATCACAACAAGAAAAAAATCATAGATTAATAATAAAAGAAAACTATTTACAGAGTAAATTATGGTTGTAGTAATTGAAGACTAAAACTAAACTGAAACACTGAGAAAATAAAGAAATAAAAGGGGGAAGACTATTCTATTAATTGTCCATTGGTTGTCTCTCTATTAATTCACTTTAATTACAAAACTTATAAGGCTATTTATAGTACAAAAGGAATCTTGAAATACATCTCCCCTATATCTTCAATATATCTCATCAATATTACTTCTTTCTAGACCTAACTCCAAAGATATTTGGAAATATGACACCTTTAAGGGCTTTAATCCTTTTTGAAAATAAAAAGATATGCAAAGAATAGCATGTTAATACCCTAGATTACAATCATTATCTTTAGGCATGTTCTTTCCCTTCACATGTAACTTTTATTTCTCATTGAATTCTTAAATGAGAGGTATAGGGCTAGGGAAACCACTGTGTTCTTGTACGTATTCTGCTTTAGACATTATTTCTTGTTTGGACTTCACTCTATTAAGTAGCTTGGTTAATGTACTTCCTTGTTAAAGCTCCAAAACTTCATAAAATTAACTAAAAACTTATTGAAAGATTTTAAAATATCTACAAATGAAATAATAACCAATTTAGTTCCAAATTATCAATAATTAACTTAAATAATAGACAAAAATATACAAAATTACCCTAAAATATATATGCTATGTGTTATCAAATTTCCCATACTGAAGCAAAATAGAGTTTAGGCAACGTTTACTTACAAGGATGGACAAAGAGAACTGGATAAGACAAGAATAAAGAGGACTGAATAGTATAAGCTTATTATATCATGTTTAGATAGCGGTTGGTTGCAAGGATTGAATTGGACTGGACAAAATGAAATGAACTAGATAGGACAAGTATAAGGAGAATTAGATAGTATAAACTTATTGTATCATGTTTGGTTTGTATAGTATTAGATATAAAATTTTATGTTATTCCTTATTTGGTATATGCAAGTATTGTACTTGTTATTATATTTTGATATTTATATTTTTATATTATTTAAAATACAATTTGAATGGGTTATTGAATTCATATAATTAAAAAAATTATATATAATATTAAATGAAAGTTATAGATTTACTAGCTATTAAAAAATTAATTGTCTATATTATAAAAAAAAATAATTTTTTGTAATATTCAATAAAAATGTTATTAAATAACTCAATATTATAACATAGAGAAATATTTTTGAGAATGCAAAATATTTTTGTTTTTTTTAGTGAATTTTATTTTTGTATCATGGTATAGATATGAAAAAATTTAATCCTTTTATCCAATCACCAAGCAAAGGTATAAACCAAATATGTGTCAAATTTTTTGTCTAGTTTAGTGTCATAAAAATTATACAACCAAATGCTACCTAAAATAAGATTATCAATTTCTCTTATAACTTAGAAAAGCATCCTTAATTGTCTATATTATAAAAAAAATAATTAAAAATGTTATAGATTTACTAGCTATTAAAAAATTAATTGTCTATATTATAAAAAAAAATAATTTTTGTAATATTCAATAAAAATGTTATTAAATAACTTAATATTATAACATAGAGAAATATTTTTGAGAATGCAAAATATTTTTGTTTTTGTTTAATGAATTTCATTTTTATATTATGGTATAGATATGAAAAAATTTAGTCTTTTTATCCAATCACCAAGCAAAGGTATAAATGAAATATAGGTCAAATTTTTTGTCTAGAATAGTGTCATAAAAATTATACAACCAAATACTACCTAAAATAAGATTATCAATTTCTCTTGTAACTTAAAAAAGCATCCTTAATTAGAATGGCTTTGCAATTTTCTTTAAAATTACCCTTTCTTCTTTCATTAGTAATGCCCTTAGAACACTTAAGTAGTAGCATTAAAGAATTACAAAATTTTAACAATCAATTCAAATAATCCAGAGTTAGCCCTACCACTTAAACAGAAACTAAATTAGAGGTAAAAACAAACATTAACAAGCTAAGAAAAAGTGATAAGAATTTCAACACTCTAATGTAAGAGGAGAGAAATCTTACCTATACTATTTTAGTTACAAAACTCAAATTAGATGTATGTTACATCAACTCATCGTCTAATTGTCTCCTTAGTTTATATTTTCATTGGAAGTTTTTTTTTTCTAGTTCACTTCATTTCCTTTAATTAAGTTCAACTATATTGGTGATGAGAAAGAACCTTACTCTTTTGATAGACCAAGGCCAATTCATATAATCTTAGTTCTCATGTTGGTAGTGGGATAGAACCTTACTCTTTTGGTGGACTAAATCTTAACCAATTTCTTTAGTTTGACAGTGAGAAAGAATCTTGCTCTTTTGACAGACTAAGGCTAATATTGCTAATCTTGTATTTTAGTTGATTTGATTCTTTCTTTTGCGTCCAACTATTTTGATTTTTTAGAAGACTTTCAAAAGGCAAATCTCATTTGTTCATTCTAATCTTGAGTCTAAGTTTAAGCTTAAGTAGTAGGGAATTCTAGATCATGGGGATTTAATTGCTCAAATTTAGTAAAATGAGCTAAGGTCATAAAGTAGAAGACAAAAGTTGTGAAGAATGCCCCTCCCTCTTCGTTTTAAAAGAGAAAATCCTCTCTAAGTAAGAGCCACTTCACTTGCTTGGTGGATTAGTTTTTCATAGCATTCATGTATTCTCCTCCTTTCATCACAATTTAATTACACTGTTATTCTATTATCACTTTATGCTCATTACATCACAATTCTTCATCATCATTCATAACATATCATCTATTACTTCTTTCTTTGTTAATTAGCATTCTATGACTCTCTAATCGCATCTTGGATTATTAACTGATTTAGCACAATGGTAAGTAGGAATTATCTCTGATACATCAACTTCACCCTGTATGCTTTCATTGATCCTTTCCTATATCATTGTATTTAGCTCCTGTATTGCTTGACTTGTATAGATTTCATTTCAGCATTAAGATTTGATTCCAACCCAAAAAAAATGACAATATAAAAAGAAACATTCATAATCATTTGGTCGTATTTCACTTCCTGTTATTCTAGATTGTTATTTCTTTCTCCCTATTTATTCTTCCTAGCATTATTAGTTATCTCATTTGTTCTTAGACATCATTGTTTTTGGCTTTGCTAGGTAATGGATTGCTTTAACAAGGGTAACCCCCAATGAGAAATCATTTTACTAATAGTGATTTCATGGATTGCATCATTTTAGATATGAATTCTAGTGGATTGAGTAAGTAGGAGATTCAGATGGTGGGAAAGGTGTAAAGTAAGAAACCTATCAATAGGCTTGAGGTTATGAATATTTTAAGGATAGTTGGAGGGATTTTAGTGAGGTTTCATTTACTAACGATGATGCAAATAGATTGTTGGTGAATCTCAGTTCCTTAGATATGTATAGGAAGGTAATAGATGAAGGGCCCTAGTCTGTTGTAGGTTAAATTTTCATTCTTAAAGAATGGAGACTAAATTTGAATTTAGATGAAGTTGAGCTTAATTCAACAGTTTTTTTAGGTCTAAATCTATGGTATGAAACTTGACTAAATGATTAAAATGAATGCAAGACTAGTAGATATTACAATAGGTGTAGTTATTGACTATGAAAACCCTAGACTGGGTAATAATTTAAGGAGGAGCTTCCTGAGAGTGAGAGTTAAGATTGATGCAAAGAAGCTGTGAAAAAGAGAAGTTTGGAAAAGTAGGAAGATGGGGGAGGGATATAAAGTTTCTTTGAAATATGAAAAGCTTTTTTACTGTTGTTTTAAATGTGGTAGAGTAGTCATGTTGATATATTTTGCTAGAGCATTGTTAAGGGGAAGAAGATCTTTAGAACAAGTATGAAGGCATAAAGTGTGCACAGTAGGTTTTGATCAGGTGGTAAAGAACTTAAGGAATTGGAGGGATCTTGGAGAAGAGATATTGTGAGTAAGAAGAAGATGGATGAATCAGATCAAGCTATTAAGCAATTTAAACCTCCCTTAGGAACTCCACAACAACAAACCCATTCACTGACCCTTAAATAGATTCAATCCACTTAACCTTATATTAATAAGCTAATAACTAGTGCACCGACTTTACTAAATCTAACAAGTCTAAAATTAGTTAGTTCATCCTCATTACCCATCCATAATTTACCCCTTCCTAATTTGCCAAACTCAATAAAATCACCTTCACCAATCAAATCACCTACTACCATCATCATTTATAGTCCTTCACCTAAAACCAAGAAAAACACAAAAACAAAAACACTTTGTAATTACTTGGTAGAACTACCACATAGAGATCATGACACAAGTACCTCAAATTCTTTAGTTCATTCATCTTTAGAGGTCTTGGTACCTACTCTAATTATTCTTGCTTTAGATAGTTTGAAATTGAAGAGAGTAAGGGAGGAGTTAGTTTTACCTCTTGCAAAAAGGGAAAATCATTAGACCCAGTCCCTAAATTTTAGATTTGATGTGGAGAATTAATGTAGGTCAATAATAAAAAAAATTAAATCCTAAGAAAAAGCTGTAAATCAGAGAGGTGAACATTGAGGTTGAGGATCAGCTAGCAGATGTCTAGGTAATTGGTTTAGTTGGATATATCACATATGGCAGTAGTTGCTAGCTTTTATCAGCCATATGAGGGCTGTGAAGCTCTCAAGTTTAAATTGTCAAGGGTTGGGACCATCCTTGACAATTCAAAACCTTAATGGTTTTGTTAATAAGTTAGACCTTAGCTTGGTCTTTCTTATGGAAACTAAATAATAATAATAATAATAATAATAATAATAATTCTATGGATAGAGTAAGAAGGTTGCAATTTTCTGATGTTTTTATGTTCTACCTTACGGGCTTGTTGGAGGTTTAGCTCTTTGGTGAACCTACTAAGAGGTGGTAATAAAAGTGTTTGATAGCTCAAAAGATATGATTGTGACTAAAGTACTTAAGCTAAACAAAAGTATGATTGGTGTGATTATAGAGTATATTCCCCTATAGATATTTAAGGGAAAAAAGAGCTTTGGAGTCAACTCATCCAATTATCTTATTTTTTAGAGGAGGAATGGATGTGCATTAGTGATTTCAATGAGATAATGGAAGATCATGAGAAGACTGGTGGTGGCCTAAGGAATTGTAGACAAATGCTTGGCTTCTGCGATATGATTTTAGAAGCTAATTTGGTGGACATTGGATTTCATGGTTGAAAATTCACTTAGTTCAATAAACATTTTGATGGAGTGCTAGTGAAAGAGGGAATTGATAGAGCACTGGTCTCGCATAACTACCTGATTAAATTCCCTAAAATGGTTGTCATTCACAAACTAGTGGTGGGGTTGGACTATGTAGCTATGTTTGTATTGTTAAAGGGGCTGGGGTTTAAAAGGAGTAAGAAGTTTACGTTTGAAAACACACAGTGATCTATAAATGGTTGCAAAGATACAATAGTGGATGGTTGGGAAAAGGCTAGTAGTTATAATCCTATGGTAGCTATTTTGGATAAACTATCCTTTTATAGGGGTAATCTTATTAAGTGGAGCAAGCTAAAGGTTATTAATGATAGATTTTAGATTCATAAACTTGTAGCCTAATTCTTTGATCAAAATCATGACGAAGGGTGCAAAGGTGAAGGGGATGAAGCTTTATTGAAAGAGATTGAGGAGTTGTAGGGTAGAGAAGAACAATATTGACATCAACATTCTCTAGTGAATTGGCTAAATTATAGGGAAAAAAATATTGAATTTTTCTACCGTACTACCTTGGTAAGAAGATAAAGAAATATAGTAGTAAGGATTTAGGATTAGGAGGGCCTATGGAAAAAGTCAGAATGTGACAATGCATAGGCTTTCACAAATTTTGTTAAGAGTTTGTTCATATGAGATGGTGACTGTGACTTGGATAAGGTACTAGATTGGGGTAACCAATGTTCTCTTATGAGAATAATGACATTTTATGTATGGAAGTGACATTAGATGAGATAAAAGAAGCCATTTTAATATTGGGGCCCTAAAAGCCCCTAAACCTAATGGTTTTCCTTGTATCTTTTATCATAAGTATTTCTATGTCATTGGGGATTCTATTGTTAAGATGGTCTAGAGTTTTTTCAAGTTAGGTGCATTTTCAAAAGAACTTAATTCTACTAATCTCATTTTTATATTGAAACTCCCTTCTCCTAAATTAGTTTCTCAATTTAGACCCATAAGTCCTTGTAATGTTTTGTATCAATATCATCTCTAAAATTCTTGTGAGTAGATATAAACTCTTTTTGAAAGAGATAATTTCTAAAAACTAGAGTGCCTTCATATTGAGAAGGCTAATCTAAGATAACATTATTATGGTGCATGAATGCTTCCATTTTATAAAAAATGAAAAGAAGGGTAAGGATCATTTTTGTGCAATAAAACTAAATATGAACAAAGCATATGATTGAGTTGAATGGAATCTTTTAAAGGGTGACCTTATATTGTTGGGTCTTAATAGAAGATGGGTGGATTGGATCATTGGTACGTATCATATGTGGACTATAACGTGGTGGTTAACAATAGAGTAGTTGGTCATGTGTCCCATACTAGAGGCTTATGATAAGGAGATCTACTATCTTTATATTTATTTATCATTATAGCAAATGTTTTGTAAAAAAGAATCAATGCATTAGCTGGTCAAGGTATCCTAAAGGGGTTATTATAAAAAGAGAGTGTCCTATGATTACACATTTGTTGTTTGTAGATAATTACCTTCTCCCTTTGGATGTGATAGAGAGCAATTTGGAGTGTTTTAAGGAAACTCTTTTCAAATATTGTGCTGCCTTAAGTTGGCAAGTTAACTTTTCAAAATCTAATGTGCTTTTTGGAAAAAACGTGCCAAGATGGATTTGTAGAAGAGTTGAACAACAGCTAGATATCCCCAACACAAAAGATCCAAGTAAATATTTAGGTCTTCCTACTATTTGGGATGCTCTAAAATAAAAGCATTGAAGTTCGTAAGAGATAAAATTGATAGCAAAGTTCATGGTTAGAAGCAAAAGTTCTTAAGCCTTAGAGGTAGAAAAATCCTTATAAAGGCAATCATGTTTGCCATCCTAACATAAGTAATGGGACGCTTTAAGTTCCCTGTTTATTGGTGTAACAGTGTGAATAGCCTAATTGCAAATTTTTTATGGGTTTACAGTAAAGATAAAAGGAAGATTTATTGGATTAGTTGGAAAGTGTTGAAATAGTCGAAGGAATGAGGTGGAGAAGGTATTAAGGATCTAAACTAGTTTAATCTCTTACTATTAGGAAATTGGCTTGGATGCTTATTGTGAGCTCCTAAAAAATTGGAAAGTAGAAAAATCTTCAAAATTGAGGAAAAAAAGAGACCACCTTAGTAATATTATCAACTTAATACCATTAAGTTCAAAATAGATTTCAATAAAAAATAAGAATAAATGACATTTATGAAGTTCCAAACACCTAACATATTATGTAATCCCCTTTTTCACATGAAAAATATGTAACTTAATGTGGAAATCCTCTGATTAAGACCATTTAGAAACTTTAATTACGTTTCTTAAAGTAACTTCAAAAGTAAGCTACCTTAAGAACTTAACTCAAAAGTTCTTTAAGCTAATTTTTCAACAAAGACCTTTGGTAACCTAATCAAGAAGTACCTTAGTTAACTTCTCATGTAAGTTTTTTGATTAACTAAATGTAGAAGTTTCTTTGCTAGCTTCATGAGTAAATTATGTAAGTAGTTTAGTTTAGAAGGTTCTAAGCCAGCTTCCAAGAGAAGTTACTATAATAACTTAACCAAGAAGTTCTAAGTTGTCTTCCCTAGTAAGTTATTTAGGTTTCTTAGTCCATGAAGTCTTTAGATAGCTTCTCAATTAAGTAGCTTCTAAACTTGAATTCTAAGTTCTTTAAATCACCTTCTCATGGAAGTTTCCTAACTAACTTCTAATGGAAGTAAACAACCAACTTTCCAAAGAAGATCATTAACTAACTTCCGAGTGAAGTTAATAAGCATCATCTAGAATAAATATCACAACTAACTTCTCAAGGGAGTAAATAGCTTACTTTTTAGAGAAGAATGTAATCTAACTTCTCTTAAAAGCTACTAAATTAATAAACTTACCTAACAAGTACCCTTAACTTACAAGACAAAATTATCTATATGTATACCACAATTCAAGTAATTGTTATAAATAGTAATTATATAGTTAATTTAAAACTACTAAATGGACATATTTTTGGAAAGAAAAGATGATTTATACATTATATGAAATATTGAAAGATTATCTAAAACTGTTGATGAAAATTTTAAAAGATCTATTCGAAATCATACATGTGATTCAAAAGATAACATTAGAATCATTAAGAAAAATTAAATTAGATTTATTGGTAGTTTAAGTCTATGTAAATGACAGTTACTATAAATACGATATTAGGATTATTGAAAACCCTAAAATGTTTCTTGAAATTTAACATGTGACACCAAGCCTATCTTGTTTCTTTGTTCAATTTCCATCCTAATTTAATTATTTAGTAGAATATTTACAAAACCCCAAAATCTTCAAAATCTATTAAAGTATACTTTAGTGTTTAGTAGGATACAAATTTGAATAAAGTAATTGAATCGATATTAGTTCATCGACATATTGTAGAGTCGAACCTTATAATTAGTTAATAGGAAATTAATTTAAAAAACCTCAAATGGATAATTGATGGCTAAATTCTAATAGAAGGACTAATATAAGATTATAACTAAACCTTAATCTTTCACTTGGTATAATAATGAATGAGATGATAATTAAATTTTAATTTTTATTAAGTGAAACAAGGGCTATATCAAATTACATGCTAAGGATAATTCTAATTGGAGATAAATAAGGGAAATAAACAAAAGTTAAAGTTCCCTTTTTGCCCCTTAAATGTCATCCCGTGTAAGAAGGGGAAGGGGGAAAAGGTTAACATTTCACACTTACCATCTTCCTTAAGAAGCTAAGTCTAAAATATCTACTTTAACTTCTTGACCAAGTTGGAAAACTTTAGAAACAAGCTTTGCCTTTTAAATTATATACATGTGTGTTAAATAAGCCAACCTTTCTTAAGAAGCTAAATAGAAGATTATGTAGGAAGCTTATTGACTTTTAATTTCAACTACTTCCTCATGAAGGATCACTTAATAAATATCTATCTAACCTTCTTAGACAAGTAGTTAAGCTTATAAGGGAAGATTTGACTTATAGTTATTCTAAATTGCTATAAATTAATTCACCCAACTACATCACATTCTTTTTTGCTATTTTCATGCTAAGCAAAAAAAAAAAAAAAAAAAAATGGTTTAGTGGTTCCTTGCTCCCTCTTTTCATACTATCACACCACTACATTCTACACACATATCCACCTCCATTTATAGATAAATCTTTATGTCATCAACCTCAATATGTATTGATCTAGCATAGAAGGTGATCATCTTGAGGAATCACACTCATATAGCTTTAGGGTTTGTGACAACTGGTATCTACTAAAAAGACTGGGTAAGAATGACATACTAATCCTCCTAAGTAATTTCAAATTGAAAGATTCTTTTAGTCTAGGATGTAATTAGTTTAAAATTAATACCAAAAGGAATCAACCAAAGATTTAAACAAATAGATTTAAGGATCAAATATTATTTTCCTCCTCCATGTGTTGCAACCAACTTCGATTGATGTAAGAAGTGATATTTTTCTTTTTGATTAAATTGCAAAACATGAGCTAGATCATCACATATAGTTAAAGCAATTATCTTTTCTTTGAGATTTTAATGGATCAAGTGGAAAAATTTCCTTTCTTTTCATTTCTTAGCGTTTCGGAATACTTAAGAAATAGGGGATCCCATGTTGTCATTAGATTAAGTTATTAGATATGACTCAAATTAGCAATCTTAGTTGAAGTTACAACTTGTATCTTATAACTAAGATTGAGCATGGTAATGGATTGTTGGAAGGATATGGTTTATGTTTATGTACAAGAAAATGAATGAATTTTGAAAAGAAATAGAATTTACAATTTGAAAGTAAATTTGTACAATTTAGGATGTTTATATTCATATGGAATTAAGATCATGAGATTGATAAGATCAAAAAGCAAATGAGGATCGAACCCTAAATCTCCTACTTCATGTACAAGATAAAGGGAAAATTAAGACAAGTGGAACTTCCATCTAATTCACTTAAGATTTGTAAATTAATCTATATTATTAATAGAATATTAAAGATACAAGTGTAACCAAAATACAAATCCTTAAACATATAGGGTATGTACGATCAGTAAGGAATAGGATATAAGTCTATCTTAAGTGTAACAAACTTTAGGATCTTAATTATATTAGATAGGTAATATAGGATTCAAATAGCTTTAGTGATTATAATACTTATATTATTGTCAATTATGTTTTATAAAGGTGATTCAATTTTTGAACTTGAGGTATTCTAAAGACTGAGTTAAGTAAGCAATTGTGCCAAGGTGATGGAATTCGAATGATCTACTATCTGCTTACTGCTTGATGTTTGTATACTGCTTGTTGGTTGATATTGTTTATTTATTGAATGATTGATTGCCTCGAGTATTATCATCCATGTGGTCACCATAATAATTGGAATTATAAATTATTGGCCTAAATAATTGGATATATTTTTTGCATGTGCTTGACTTGATTGGTATACGAGTTAGAGTGTCCAAGCTTTGCCAAATTTTACAGATTGTTTACAAAACACTTTTTGGAAATGTTTTTCTAAGAAGTAGCAATTTTATAAAACTTCAACATGGTTTGAAGAAAGCTGCCAGACTTTAAAAAGCCAACTTTTCTAAAATCCTTTGTGAGTTTTCAAAAGTTACTTTTCAAAAAAAAAAAAAAAAAACCTTCACATATGCTCTTAAGAAGCTACTGATGAAAATTCTAAGACAAAGCAAATGGATCATTGTTGGATAATTGATGATGGATGGCTTGAATCAGGGTCTATTCAATTTGGCCTTATGGCATTAGTAATGATTAAATGATGGTGGATACTTGGGTCTACTTAGTATGCGAATGTCCTAAGTCAGGGTTCACTTGTAGGGGTATTGTCCAAAGTTAGGGACTCTTGATACTTGAATGTGAGTGTAATTGATGTGTAGGTGATGTAATTCTATATCTTCCATGGATCCAAAGCCTCATGAATGTGTTTGTTGCATTCATTACGTATGCATTCATTTCGTATCCAGATAGATTGTATATTTGTGCTAATAATGCTTGATAACTTGCTTGAATGGTAGTAGTGAAGACTAAACTCACTGAGCATTGGTTTGCTCACTTACCCATAGTTTCTTTTACAGGTCTTTCAATATGAGGATTGGGCTAGGATTAGAGCGTAGAGTAATTCCAACCCAACTTCTAGATGTTAGACTTAGTATATAAGCGTTAAAAAACTATATGAGATTATGAGTTGAAGTTCATAAACTTCTATACATTCATTTGAAATCAAAATTTCTAATCTTATGAAACTTTGTTTTCATTTTTTTGTGATTTAAAGATTTGTCTACCTTATCTTATTACTTGGTAGGGGATACCGATTTTCTATGGTTCTTGTAAATTATGAAATATTGGTTCCCTTAATTATTTTCATTATTAGTTAACCGTATGTATTATTAATAAAAGTAATTAATGTTTGGATGAACTTTTGCAATATCTGACTTGTAAGGCGATTTTTATATTGCGAGTGCACACGTAATATGAAAATTTTAGGATATTTCTTTAAGCCCCCCCTTTAGGGTCATGAAACTTATGGGATGCTCTATGGGCTATGGTCATAAAATGTATCTACTTTCCCCATTTCAAATTTATATACACTGGTAAGGATAGGAAAGCATCTTGGGGTTAGACAAGCATTCTAGAAGGTAGAGATGTATTATTGAGAGGAGGATTTTGGCAACCAGGGAATGGCAATCTCTTAGACTTTGGGAAGACAAGTGGATCCTAAGTTTCAAAGACTTTGTCTTAGGAAGAAGGACCTAAGAATTTGATGGAGACTTGACAGTAGATGAGTTGATAAATGTAGAAGGCAATACTGGATCCTAAGAGGATTTGAAAATAGCATCTTAGATGAAGAGAATAAAGTAATTAGAGAAACAATGATACATCTTCGCGATTCTCCGAATAAGATCATTTGGCCTTTCATAAAAATTGGAACTTGTACTGCTAAATCTATGTGCTTCTTCTTGAATGAGTGCAAAGGTTCAATCCTTATGGGGTCAAATTCTTCTTCACATGCTATTTAAAAGAAAGAATGAAAATGGTTATGGTCTCTTGATATTCAACCTAAATTTAAGCATTCCATATGAAGAGCTTTTACAAACTCTTTACCTATTCTTGCTAATCTAGTTAAAAGGCATGCCATGACTATCAATGGTTGCAAGCTTTGTGGGGAGTGTGAGACTACAAAGTATGCATTGCTTCTTTGCTCTTGGGTTGAGCCAATTTAGTTTAGGGCCTTAGGATATCATTAGAGAATAGGCCTATAGAAAAGTCTCCTTCTTGGTTCAGATCTATGGTTAAGGAGGCTAGTTCCTATGGAAATTAGAAGCCATATGGCTAAGAAGATGATATGGACTCTTTAGGTAGTTTAGAAGGCTCGGTATGAGGAGGTCTATGGAATAAAAAACTTTTGCTAGAGGAGGTGGTCTGATCTATGACTTTTATGGAATGTGAATAGATTAGTTTGAGGAAAAAGGATAAAGAGTATTTTGATGGAAGAGTGAGAGTAGATAGCAATAGTTATCATAAAAGGGAAAGTTAGAAGGCGCTTGAAGGTGATTGCATTAAGATTAATGTGGATGGGGCTTTTAATGCAAAGGATGGTACAATTGTTGTGGTAAGGGTGGCTAAAGATGATAGAGAAAGAGTGGTTATAGGTTTTGCTTTTAAGTTTCAAGCAAATAGTGTGAAGATGGTAGACTATCAAGTAATTAAAACTACTATAGAGGTTTAGTAAAAAGGGTTGGATTGGGTCCATTAGTGAATCTGATGTAGCCAATGTGGTGACCACTTAAATAAAATCCAAAAGGTGGGCTAAACATTTTGGCCCATTTTAAACAAAGTTCTCTTTGAGTTGTCTTTGTTTAATGGTTATGTTCTTAAACTCACTTCAAGGTGTGCAAACTTTGTGGTTGATTAGGTTGCTTACAGCACGAGGAGGGGGATGTGTCTTGGAGATTAGTGGCTTTGCCCCCCAACTGATCTTCTTAGGCTACTTAACAATGATATGTATTTCTCTCATTTTGATGTTCAAGGAAACAATCTTAGTGTACATGATGTTGGTTAAATGAAATATATAACCTTTGTGTTTAAGAAAAAAAAAAAAAAGAACTATGATCATAAAGAATCATGGATAAATTTTCAAAAAAATTGCTTGCTTATGTAATCTCTAAAGTTATTCTTAAAAAAAAAAAGAAAAAAAAAAAGAAAAAAGAAAAATGTAAGTGTACATTATTCAATTAAAGCATACTCATTAACGTATATAATTCAGTATAACCTATCCTTTCCCCTCTACACTTAAATTGTGCATTTTCTCTAATGTGCGCCATCACAGATGTACATAAGAAACAGAAAGGGAAAGAAAAAGTAAGAAGAATGGAGACTTCCCTAGTTTAAGCTTTGATACTGAATTATGAAGTTTCCATGCCACGAGTTTCTGTCTTTAAAATTAAATTCATATAAGCCCAACAAAAAGACAAAAAATACAAAACAAAGAAAAATAAAATTAATAAAACTAAAACCTAAAACTAAATCTATTGTACTTGCAATCAAGAAAAGTATATTAAAAAGTAGCATAAAACTAATAGGAATAATACTTTGCCAACTACAAAATTTATCAGAAATAAAGAAAAGTGCAAGAGATAGCAAATTGAGAATCTCCTAAAAGTACATCTTGCAAATCTTTCTTTCTCTCACATCTCTTAACATGTTTCTAAAAATAGGAAAGACACAAGTCCATATTTCTCAAGGGCATCCCTCTTACACTTTATTTATAACAATAAAACAAAATAATTCACAAGTGTGAAGAATTAAATAAGACTTAAAACCACAAAACTAAAGCACAATTAAAAACTAATCAATTTTATTGAATCAAAAAATCAAAATATAATCAATTAGTCTCTAATTTCATAGTCTTAGTGCCAAAATAAGGTGAGCCCAATCAATTAGCGAATTAGCAAGTTAATAAATTAGTAGATTAATTAATTAGTAAATTAGTAAGCTTACATTATACAATGACATGAAAGAGCACTCAAAGAGTGCAAGAATTCATAGAATTCTTTTTTTTTTTTTTAAATTTGTACTATGATAAATTATAAATAAATGCTATGCTATGCTATGCTTCATCTATCATCAAACCATGTCCATGAAAACAATTGACTACTTATGTATATGGACAAAGAGTATACATTCTTATTATGCCAAAAACTAAATCTATCTTGTCAACTGTAAACCCTAAACAAAAGTGAAAAGTGGGTAAAGCAAACATCCATGGAAAAATAGATAAAGAGAAAGACAAGAGAGATAAAGCATACCTAATTTTTGAAATAATAAAATCATTAAAAGCTCAAGAATTTAAAGAAGTCACCGCAATCTAAAAGAACTTGCATTCTAAAGATCAAAACAATAAGAAATATTAAATTTATTGTAAAGATTAAGGAAAACATACCTTGTTTGAGATGCAAGAAAGGATGCACAAAGGAAGGAAATCATGGTTTAGAACTTGGTTGAGGAACACAGGTGTGATCTTTGCTTGTTATTCTCTCAGTAAATTTTGTTTTTTCACCAATTTTCCAATGATGATTACGCCCATGTCACAAGCATGATTCTTACTTGTTCTTCTCTTGACCTCTTTGTTGATCAACTCCTCATGGATTCTCTTTGTATCTTGCAAAAGCTTATTCTCACAATGCATTGAAAAAATTAATCTCAAGTTGCCAACTTCAAAATATTGCAAGTGGATTTTTTCTTTTCTTTTTTTTTTTCATGAAAAGACGATAAAAACTAAATAAGCAAAACAATATAGACACTAGAAAAAAAATTCAATTTGAATTTTATGAGTCTCGTAATTTTACATAGTTGTTTGAGCGAGTGATTTAGGACATTAGGGAAATTAACTCGAATGACCCAAAAATTTATGAATAGACTCAAGACATTAGTTGACAACCTTACATAGGCTTGGATATTAAAATTTTAATATAATAATAATATAGTTAAATAGTGTAACTTAACTATATATATGTATTATTTATCGTAAATGTATAAAATAGATTCCGTTAGTTCGTAAACTTTTAGAGATAAAGAATATATATAATAAATTTACTATGGGATATAAAATAACATGTATAAAATATGTGTATGTGTCATATATAATTTTTAAGTATATGCGTATACCCATAATTAATTAAAATACTTGAATAAAGATATTTTATGCTAAAATGAGATGAGAAAATCAATAAAAAAATTAATAAAAATCCTTAATCAATTATGGGCAGTTGGATTACATTTACATTAGGCATGTAGATTATACTGGACATGCGTAGGGCATTTTGGATTAAATATCATGCAAAGGAATTTGAATATAAGCTTAACAATTTGAGGAGAGAGAAGGATTAAATCACTTTCATCACCTAACCCATTCTCGAAAATTGAAAAATACTCTCCAATATTTTCTACAAGCAATTAAGGATCTAAGGAAAACTAGTTTAAGGTCTGGTGATTAAAGAATAAAATTTAGAAAAATCTACATGAATTAGTGCATAAATAGGGATTAGAGGAGAATGTGCTCTAAAGGGAAGCTAAAAGCCAACTGCTACCACCAAGTGATACAGTGCCCAGCGCCTAGTCGTGCCAAAAAGATAGGGGCCACTGGAGGGGGTTAGAGCTCAAGATTCTAGTAGGTGTCCTTTTTAATTTGATTTTTCAAAAATTAGTAAAAATATAAAAATTTTCCAAAAAATTTTGGAGAAATTTATTCCCACTTATTTTTATATGTAGAATTTAGGAAAAATATTATTTTGTAAAAATTTAATAGCTATAGTATACGTGCTTAAGAAATCGATGAGACTGAGCAATTTTCAATATTGAAATAAATGGTTCTAATGATGTACTTTTGCCTTTGAAAATTTTCTATAAAGTACCTTATATTTACACTAAATTGCTATGAAGAGATTTTTCACAAAACTATTTTCTATAATTTTTGTGAATTTTTTAGCCTTAAATTAGGATTAAAATGGTGTTTTTGGTAAAAACTACTGTCTTTTTCTTAAAGACCTCACTTGGATTTTAAGTTTAGGTGATTAATGGAGCATTTATGGTATACTAGAGTTGTTGGGTTGGGTTTTCTAGGGAGGAGTTATAAGAAATCAATAATGAGCCCTAAAATGTGTAGTTTAATGGTGTATAAGCTTGAAAGAATGATAGATGATGATGGGTTTTATGAAGAATTAAGATGTAATGAGATTGAAAAGTGTTATTTGAAGTGTCACTTTGGTTGTTTTACTGGAGTTTGAGGCGAAAGTGGATGAATCAACAAAATTGTATGTAGAATTAAATTTGGATAGAGGATAACTTAGAGGAAGTGAAGGCAAATGTTCTACTAGATATTGATTTAGAGGTTTAGTTAGATGCAAAATTTGAAGAGAAGTATAGACAGGGGAGGCTCAAAGGCCTAGTTAGCAAGCAAGCTTTAGAGAAAGTTACAGTTGATTAGGCTTAGAGGATAGCTTAGAGAATATCTCGCCAAAAGATCTGGAATTGAGTAGACTATGCGGTCGATTGAATAAGTGACTTAGTTGGTACTTGAAGTGAAAATACACCAAATTGAGCACCTAAAAGTTGTTTTAGAGGATAATTCGTAAGAAATCTTTAATACTTATCAAATTTAGAGGTTAATTCAAAAGTTGGTTTCATTGTGTACCCTCACTCTAGTAAGGCTTAGGGGGTAATTCAGCGGATTCCTAGCATAAAAGCTTTATAGTTGAATTCATGCAAAACTTAGCTTAGAGGGTAATTCATAGAAAATCTTAGGTATTTATCAAGCTTAGAGCATCATTCAAAGGTTAAACCTATTAATACCTTAACCTTGATATGGCTTAGGGGATAATTTAGAAGCTTCTAGTTTAAAGACTTCAAGGGTGACTTAACTCAAAACTTAACTTAGAAAGTGTTTATTGAAAATCTTAGGGATTTACTAACCTCAATGATTGACACAAACGTTGAATTTGTGGTGAACTTCAATGTCTAAGTGGTGCAAATGATATCTTAGAAGCTTCTCTAATATATATTTCAAGGACATCTTAATTCAAGGGATAGCTTAGAAGGTAACATAAACTTATAGCGCCATTTTAAACTTCCAATACTTAATGCGTAGGCTAATAAACTAAGGAGTAATCAACCTAATTCTATTATAGACAAGTAAAGTAGTAATATTTCATAATTTGTATGCAGAATAAAGTGCTACATTTGATGTGTCTCCAGGGTTAAACTTATGAAGAAATACTACAATGGGAAGGAACAAAAGAAAATGAAAGAAGAATAGCAAAATTTGGATAGCTACCAAATGGACATGATACACTAATTGATCTTACTTAACCTATGATCCACCGGATATGACTTACCAGTCTAAACTATATACTCCTTGTTAAAGGGAATAGCTAAGAGTTAACATTAAATGAGAACACTAAGGTTGCTCACAAAGGAAGCTTATAATAATATGATAATGTAATGTGTTAATGTTTGCATATAACAAATGGGGTTTATATACAAGCTCTATTAGTGTTGCAAACATGTATGAAAAGAAGAAAAAGGGTAATTTACAATTTAGAATACATGACATACACTAAAAGGGATTAAAAAGATAAAGAATATTCTGTACGGAAAAGTAAAGAATCATTTTAGAATATTATGCCAAAAGACATGTGTCATATGGTGGTTGGTGTTTGGAGTATGATACAATTTAGACAATGGTGAAGGAATAAGTCTATAGTCAGAGCTGACCTGATCTAGTACAGGTCGGAGCTTAATCTCTCAAGGATGTCTAAACCCTTTCAAGTAAGGTATATCATAATTTGGCATGAATTAGGATCAGATGCTAGTCGGCTTGAGGGCTTGGTTCAAACTGACATTTGTGGCTAGTCTGGTTGGACACCGTCTGGGTCATGGTATGGCTATTCGAAAGGTTGGTTTATATGCTTGGCCGGTCGATATGTCTGCTCAGCTAATCGGAAACTATGTTGGTACTCATGAGAGTTCGGTGCTTAGGTTAATAGTAAAGTTAAAGATGGAGGTTGGAATAGGGATCCTCGTTCTAGATAGGGCTTTGAGCTAGTGTCCTCTATGTAAGTCCTTGGAGTCCTCTAGCTCAATTATGCATGAGTGGTCTAGATAGTTGGTGATCTTCTTTGTCATGGATTGATGTAGCTCTTATAATTCTTAGGCTTGGTCAACTCTAGATTGACTCTCTTCAGTAGATACGGGGATATTGATCAAATCTAGTAGAATAATGGGATTGAGGCCATAGAGGACCTCAAATGGTGTCATCCCGGTAGTGTTGTGAACAGTTCAGTTGTATGCAAACTCTACAATGGGTAGGCATAGATCCTATTCTTTTAAGTTCTTTCCTATGATAGCTCTAAGTAAGTTGGTTAGTATCCTATTCACTACTTTAGTTTAACTATCAGTCTGAGGGTAGCTACTAGAGTTGAACACAAGTATAGTCCCATGTCTGCTCCTAGGCATCTTCCAAAAATAGCTTAAGAATTTGGTGTCGTGATCTAAGACAATAATCTTCGACACTATACATAATCGGATAACTCCCTACAAAAAACAATTAACAATATATAAAGCATCATTAGTTTGATGACACAAGATGAAGTGTGCCATTTTTCTGAAGTGGTCCATTATAACAAGGATTGAATCTTTTCCCTAAGATTTTTGAGGTAACTCTAAGACAAAGTCTATGCTAAGGTCAGCCTAAAGTAAGGTAGGTAGAGGCATATACTCTCTATGTGGCTCTCTCTATCCTTTTGCCCTCTTGCATACTTCATAGCTACCAACTACCTTATATACATCATTCGCCAAATCATGCCAGTAAAAGTTCTCTTTCAATAGATTGGCTATTTTGGTCTCTCCAAAATAACCAAATAATCTACCACTATGAGCTTCTCTAACCAATAGCTCACGTATGGAACAACTTGGTATACATAGCATTCGATCCTTGAACAAATAGCCATATTTGAGGTAGTATCCTCCAACAACAACTCCTTCTCTACATTGCTTAAGAATAGGACTAAAATGGGGGTCATGAGTATACTGCTCAATGATAAGTGAAAATCTTAGTAATTTCGTCTATAGGGTAGTCAATAAAGTTTGTTGACATGATAGAGCATCGGTGACCACATTAGTGCTTCCTTTCTTGTGTCGGATCACATATGAAAATCCTTCCATAAACTCTAACTACTTGGCTTACCACTTTGAAAGTTTGTTCCAACTCTCAAGATGCTTTAATCATTCATAGTCAGTGTAAATTACAAACTCTTGTGATAATAAATAGTGTTGCTAGACAATAAGAGCTCAAAAAAGAGAATACAACTCTTTCTTGTACATAAATAGTTCAATGCGGTACTACTAAGCTTTTCATTATGGTAGGCAATCATTTGCTATTTTTGCATTAAGACGGCACCAATTCCAATGCTTGGCGCAATGCATTCCAATTCAAATGGCTTGTCAAAATTGGGCAAAGCTAAGATAAGGGTAAAGGAAAGCTTCTCTTTAATCTCCCTAAAGCTTTGTTTAGCTTGGTCATTCCATTAAAATCTATCACTCTTCTTTGTCAGCTCAGTTAAGAGGGCTACAATGACATTCTTTGGGGTCGGCCACTCCAAGATAACTCGGACCTTCTCCTCATCAACTCGATTCCTTCCCTTTATGCTACATACTTAAGAAAAATTACTTCACCTTGATAAAACGTATACTTCTTCATGTTCCTATATAACTTCTTAGCTCGTAAAATATCAAAAACAGCTTAGAGATGTTGGACATGGTCATTCAGGTCAGCACTGTATACCAATATGTCATCGAAGTACATGATGACACATTTTCTCATTAGAGGACGCATTACATGGTTTATCAATTGTATAAATGTGCTTGATGCATTTGTAAGTTTGAATGACATAACTAATCATTCGTAGAGACTGTCTTATCTTGAAAGCAATTTTCTATTCATCACTTGGTCTCATACGAATTTGGCGATAGTCGCTTTACAGGACAATCTTTGAAAATATCTTGGTGCCATGAAGCTCATCTAACATGTCATCAAGCCTTGTATTAGATATCTATACTTGACATCAATATGATTAATTACTCGGCTATTGATGCACACAAGTCATGAGCCATCCTTCTTTAGGACAAGCAGAGTTGGTACAACATAAGGGCTCATGCTCTCCCTTACGTACCTTCGCTCTATTAGCTCATCTAGTTGTCTTTTCAGCTTGGCAGCTTACTCATGGTTCATTCTATAGGTAGGTCAGTTCAACAAAGTTATGCCTAGATATAATGTTCTATGCCTTAGACTGGGGGTAGTCCCTTAGGTAACTCTTTGGGAAATAGGTCTAAAAACTCATCTATTAACCTTCAGATCTATGTAGGTATTTCTTCTAGATCTCTTATCTCTAATAGTCTCTTAATTAGCAAAAACATAAGCTCATCAACCTTCTCAACAGCTCGGAGCTTTCATCAGCTCATCACTAAGACCTTCTTCTCACTTGCTTGGTGAGCTAATTATGAGTCTCATTTACTTAGGTTGGTGTCATAGGTTATAGCACAATCTTCTTCCCATCTTTAACAAAGGCGGAGGTATTCTTTTACCTATCATGAGTAACATGTTGATCAAAGAATTAAGGTCTTCTAAGTAATAGATGTGAAGCTCTTATGAGGACAACATCGTACACCACTTCGTCTTTGTACACATTCCCAACACTGAATGGTACGGTTACTTGCTCTGTGATATGTAGAGTACCTTTATCATAAAGCCAATGTAGCTTATAAGGCTGGGGGTGCTTAGAGGTCGGTAGTCTTAACCTCTACATAAAGGACTGTGTAATGACGTTGGTATAAGTCCCTCTGTCTACTATGATGGTACACAATTGTCCTTTAATGGTATACTTTCTATGGAACAAATTTTCTCTCTGATCTTCCTTAGAGCTCGGTAAAGAGCTTAATACTCACCTTAGCATTGGAGTCATAACGTCTCCCTGGTCAGCATAGATACAGGTCTCTTGTTCCTCTTTGGTTTCAACTCCTCTAACATTCTTTTTTACCTTTAGGTTGCTCTTGTCTATGTTATCCAGTACATCTCCTCAAAGCACTATGGTACGTCAGTTCAGAAACTTAGTAGCCATATGTCTAAAGCCCAAGCATTTAAAGAACTTCATCTCACTTGTCTTTTGTCTAGAGGTTTGTCCCTTCTCATATGTCCTGAAGGTCGGCTTAACCTTAGTTCGACTCAATTGGCCTATACGGCCCTACTGGTCTGCTTTGCTATTATTAGGGGTCAGATCTTTCTACTGCTTGGGAGGGTCTTTTTGACTCTGGAAGAACAAGTTGATGTGAAATAAAGGCTCAGGAAAATGTTAGTTTAGGTTGGCTCGAAGCATTTCTCCTTTGCTTTTCACCTTTTATGCTACCTTAATGGCCTCATCTAGTATATGGAACCTCTCTACTTCTATAATATTACAAACCTCATATTTAAGTCCATAAATGAACCTCGACACTATGCGTGCCTCGGGCTCATCTACTTAACTCAATTCATCAACATCTAAAATTCTCGCACGTAGTCATCAGCAGATCGACCTCTTTAGAGAAGTTCTTGCAACTTTACAAATGTGTCCTATAAGAAGGTCTTAGGCATAAATGTACCCTTCAACAATCTCTCTGTTTCACCTTAAGTTCTCATACCTTGTATTCCATCCTTACTCTTGCTACATTCAAATTCTTTTACTACATGATAGTATATCCGAAATATTTAAGTGCAGCAAGTTGCACTTTAACAGCATTAGTATACCCATAACAATCGATCACTTTCTCTACCTTCTCTTCCAACTCCAAATACTCATTTGCATCTCTACTTCCATTGAAGGGTGGGATTTAGACCTTAACATTATCAAGTCTTTGAAGAGCTCAATGCTCTTGCTCTTGTGCTTGGTAGTATTTGACTTCTTCTTCTTCCTCTAGATACTCTTCAACATCTACTTCAACATCTACTTCTTCATCATCTTCCTATATCTCCTCTAACTTTAAACTTCATCTAGTAACTTAGTTTGCAACTCATCTAGCTCGATAAGGTCAAGCTAGGCGATTATCTTGGCTATCTTATCCATGATGTCTCTTTAGGACATTCTCAAGAGGGTTATGATGTGGTACACCCAATGGTTGTTGTCGATTAACTTGCATCGCAGTAACCAGACTCTCAATAAGATTGGTGAGTCTACCAAGTTTACCGTTGACTGACCTAGGAGTATTCTTACCATTATGACCATAACTAGCTTGAGCACCACTACTCTAGTCACCAATAACACCTTAAACTCTAAAATTCGACATAATGTAATACTTTTCTAATAAGTTAGCTACATAGTACGCAACAAACACTTCTACCTCATTACTTCAAAACCTTACTATCGCACTTAACAACTTCAATACCCAACACTCACAAAAATACCATAGAAATGAACTCACTTTGTTTTTGCAATGAAAAATAGAGTAACAATAAGAACTAAACTTACTAACCCACAAACCTTCACTATACATCTCAAAACTTCAAAACTTACTCCAATCAAACACATTGAAGTAGCTATGGAGGGAACATAATAGCCATAAATAGCAAACACAAACCAAAACATTCATTGCAACTTTACACAATCCCTCTTAAAACTGCGCTTTGATATCAGCGAAGCTGATGCATCTCTAGAGTCAAATACACTGAGAAACACCACAACGGGAAGGAACAAAAGGAAATGAATGAAGACTAGCAAAATTTAAGTAGCTACCAATTGGATATGATACACCAATCAATCCTACTTGGCCTGTAATCCATCAAATATGACTTATCGGTTTGAACTATAGGGTCACTCGCCACTACTCCTTGCTAAAAAGGAATATATAAGAGTCAATGTTAAAGGAGAAAACTAAGGTTGCTCAAAAAGAAAACTTGTAATAATCTGACAATGCAATGTGTTAATGTTTGTGTACAACAAATGGGGCTTATGTACAAGCCCCACTAGAGTTACAAACATGTATGAAGAGAAAAAAAGTGTAATTTACAATTTGGAATACATGAAATATACTAAAAGGGTTAAACAAGATAAAGAATATTTTATACGTAAAAGTAAAGAATCATTCTAGAATGTTATGTTAAAAGATGAGTGTCGCATGATGGTTAGTGTTTGGAGTATGATACAATTCAGACAAAGGTTAAGGAATAAGTCTACAATCAAAGCTGACTTGATTTGGTTTAGGTCAAAGCTTGATATCTCATGGATGTCCAAACCCCTTCAGGTCGGGTATATCACAGTTTGACTTGGATTGGGGTTAGATGTTGGTCACTAAGACAAACATTTACAGCTGGTTTGCTCGGATGCTATTTGGGTCATGGTATGGTTGTTCGGAAGGTCAATCTATATGCTTGTTAGGTCGATACGTTTGCTTGAAAACTATGTTGGTACTCACGAAAGCTACATGCCTAGTTTGGTAGTAGAGTAAAGTTAGAGGTCGGAATAGGAATCTTCGTTCTGGATAAGGCTTTGAGTTAGTATCCTTTACGTAATTCCTTAGAGTCCTTTAGCTTCGTTGCGCGTGAATGGTATGGGGATTTGATTCCTATCAACATTGAGACAAATAATAAGGGATTACCTACAAGGATAAGTGAACAACCAAGTTAGCGAGCAACTAAGTTCTAGGAAAGTAGGATTAATGCTTCATTACACTTTGAAGTATTGCTTAAGAATACTTAGAGACCTTAATATATGTCTTACTTATGGTTGTAAGTTAGTTGTCTATATGTCTGCAACATATGGGCTTGAATATGGTTGTGCTATTTTGAGTATTGGGCTTATCTATTGTTTGTTTCATGATATTACTTACTTTGAATTATTTAAAATTACTTGATCATCCCAAAAGCAATCTAACGTAAACTCGACTTAACTACTAATTGAACTTGCATCAAAATCCATTAAGGGAAACAATTAAGATTCTTGAGCCCAATACGAACCCTTCGATGAGGATAGCAGAAATGGTCCTTTCTCTACCCTTAGTTGAACTTAGTAACAAGAGAGGAGGTTGAGATAAGGTTGAGGATAGTGGTTCGCAGGTAATCTTAGGAGGAGCATGTTTCTCTATTATACAAGCCTCGATTTGGTTTCGATTTGTGAAGTACATTGCATCAAACTCCTTAAAACCCAAATTAGAGGAAGCACAATTTCTCTGATCTCATGACAATTGGTCAACATCGTGCAATGGCATTTACTTGAACATACATTACATCTAATTAACCTTACTTGAAAACCCTAGTTGCTTGATGTTAGATATTAGCTATTGTTTTCGTTCTACTTATTGAGTAAGTTATTGCTCATTCTCCTATAGCTATTTTACAGGTTTCCCAATAGAGTCACTTGTATTACTCTAAGTTCCAAAAGACTAGTGAATGGGGCCGAAGAGTGAGATTTAAGACTAATGGACTGAAATCTTATTTATTTGTCAATTTTGCTAACTATAGAAACTAATAGGATATCTATTAGTAACCCTTTAGTTTACAATTACAGATATTATTACTATGCTCATAAACCTATGACCTTTTATAAACCCTTTATTAATTGCTCTGTTTTCTCATATCAATTTACTTTTATAATTTTTTGTTGAAATTGGTATTTATACTCTAAATGATTTGTAAAGCTTAATTTTCTTGATCTTTTGAGCTACAGGATTATTTTCCAAACCTATTTTCAAAAGCTGTATCACAGGTTGATATCTATTAGACTTGGAATTAGATGGCTTAAAGAGGTGAAGTGGTAAACACCATGTATAAGCTATACCTACGTTAGCAGCTAAAGTGGTTAGTTTTTAGCTTAGCTTGGTTTATACGGTAAGGTTGTTATGATTCTTTGGTTTGGGGTGTGACAAATTGCATCTACGTAGATCCTATGGGAAGGTATCCCATTCCCATAATGTCGAAGAAGATGGGGGAAACTCTTCTCATTGACCTATTGCTCCTCTTCAATTAAGTTCCCCCAAAATTATCCATATTAGGTTAAGAAAGAGGAGAAGTGTTTATAAGTGCCTATTCAAATTTAATTATATGTCCTGGAAGTTCCACGTACTCCATCTTAAGCTCTATTTCTCCTACAAAAAATTTACAATAAAAAAATAAAAATGGCTTAAAAACATTTAGATTAAGTTGTGGCTTAGCCTCTCCAACCATCTCCTATAAGGTTAAGACATGTATTCTTTCCTCAATTTTTGCAAGAAGCTTTCCTAAATTAATAGAACTCGGAATCATATTAATTTTCTCCTCTAACACTTATCTCTCCAAATTTAACTCTACCTCCATGTGTTGGTTGTTAGAATTCTCTCTAACTCCCAACTCCTTTTCTTGTTCTACAACCAACTCACTCTCTTTATTATTCAAAAACCCTTCCATGTATCTAGAATAATTATTCTTTGTAGGGTAATTTGAAGACTCAAAGTTGTACAAAGTAGGGTAAGGCAAAAGTGAAAAACTAGTAATAGTAAATGTTCCATACCTCTCCTAATGTTCATTAGCCAGCTCCACTATAGTCTTACATTTTTATTACACATTTACCTGTGTATGTAGTGAGCATGATGAGGTAACTGGAATGAGGGTTGATTCATTAAATGTACAAGGATCCTTTACTAAATGTTTTTCTAGAACTTTTACAAGAACTTATTCTATAAGTTTCTTTCTCATTTGTTCTTCCTAAAAATTAGGTTGATGTGTGTATGGAGTAAAAGTTAGGCATCCATAAGAACAATAGGAGTACCCATGATACCGATACCTATCCTAGAAATCTATGGCTAGGTTTCCTCATATTTACTGCTACTATATGTACTCTAGCAATTATTTCTTTGATTTTGCTTAATGTATTCCATCTATATCTCCATAACAAATGCATTTCAAATCAATAATATGCAAGAATTCTCAACCTTAGAGCTCAAAAATAAAAAAATAGAATCTATGGATGTAAAGAAAGAAAATAAATTGAGATGCAAAATCAAGAAGCAAATAGTGTAAATAAATACAAATGTAAAACAAAAAGTGTTTTTTTTTTTTTATTTCTTGATTTTGTCTTTTAAATTCTAAGAGTGGTTAGAATATTAGATCTAGGGCATTCCTAATATTATAGTCGCAATCCTTAGCAATAGTTCTAGAAACTTGATGGGAAACAAGTACATCTATTAGTTTTATGGTATAAGAGATGTGAGTTCAAATGTTGATCTCTTAAGGACTACCTATAAGTGTGAATACTAGTATTTTTCCCTTTCCAAATATTTAACCTAACAAAGAAATTTAATTAATTAAAGACAACTAAATTAAACTATTCTAAATAAAATAAAACAAATAACTACACAAAATACAATTAAAATTAATTATGAATGCATGAACATAGTATTTGATAACTAATCCCCCTAGAATAGCTATGCAATTTATCAATCTTATTTTTATTTATTGGATTGTAGAGATTCTTAGTGTCAATTAACCAGACTCACATCTCTAAATTAATTCTTAACCCTAAGTATACTCTATCTAAATCACTTCTATAATAAAGTATCTCATGATCGCATTAAGATATTGAATCCATCTGTTAGGTTTCCCTAATTTAAAAAATTGAATAGCTAATCGATTAGTCTATTCAGTTACTTCTAATTACACAAGCCTATTTACTATAGGATCTTATGAATGCTATAGCAAACTCAAACATCAAATCAATAACCCGGGTAAATATTAATTCAAAGACAACAAAACATAATGCAATTAGATCACAATAACAAGAAATCATAGATTGCTAATAAAAGAAAACTAAGGTTCACAATAATTGAATACTAAAATTAAATTAAGACATTAAGAAAACAAATAAATAAAAGGGATAAGTCTATTCTATTAATTGTTTATCAATTATCTCTCTATTGGTTCACATTAATTACAAGGCTTATAAGGCTATTTATGGTACATAATGAATTTTGAAATTCATCTCCAATGTATCTTTAGTATATCATATTAATATTCATTCTTTCTAGATCTAGTTGCAAAGATATATGGAAATATGACACCTTTAAGGGTTTCAAATCTTTCCAAAAGTAAGATTTGTATGGATGGCATGTTCATGCCCAAGATCATGGTCATGATCTCTAAGCGTATTCCTTCCCTTCATGTGCAACTTTTATTTTTCATGAAATTCTTGGATGAGAGGTATATAGTTAGGGAACATGAGAAGAACTCATGCAAGAACATGATCATGTTCTTGCACGAGTTCTTCTCTAGATAATATTTCTTGTCAAAACTTTACTCCATTGGGTAGCTTGATCAATGCACTTCCTCACTAAAGCTCTAAAGCTTCATTAAATTGCCTAAAAACCTATCGAAAGCATCTAAAACATCTACAAATGAAATAATAACTAACTAAGCTCCAAATATATCAATAATTGGTAGAAATAATAGGTAAAAATATACAAGATTACCCCAAAATATATATACTATATGAGTGTTATGAGATACCATCATGGATGGGGCTTAGTCTTAGATAGCATGAACGTAGGGCAACATTAGGGGTAGTCACCATTCTAGTGGACAAGTCAATGACCAATATTGAAGGCCCAAGAATATGATCATTGAGCTTTTTAGTTTGATTTGCCAAGCTATTGGAGAGATTAGTCGAATTGTCACTAGGTTAGGAACTTAGGTTCTTAACGTGCAACATATAGTAAGGTTTAGAATAGTTGTGGTAGGATGGCTTGGTTGTAACATCCTGGGATTTTGAGACCATACGATTATCCTAAGATCTAAGCCCTTAAATTTAGGGTATCGGGCTATAATATTTGTTTAATTTCAAACTTCATAATAAGGTTAGAAAAATTAGACGAAGTAATTCAAGTTAATTTCTCAAAATAAGCTATATAAAAATATTAATTTAAGAAAACGTCAATTTATCACTAAAGTTGATAAATATCAAAAACATGAAATTCGAGTATTTAGATATAATGAGATATTAGAGATAAGTTATTTAATTTATAAAAATAATAAATTATATGTAATATACGTATATTTACATAGAATATACATTATTTGTATTAAATACACTTATATAATAAGAAATTATTATTAAAATAAGTTAAATTAATATAAAAAAATGGAGAATTACTAAAAAATTGAAAGGATGAGTCATCTCATGATGTGGTAGCCAAAGATCAATTTGAATTGATGAGTCAAAAGGCAAATAATAAGAAAATGACACTTCATGCTTTGCAAAAGTAAGAAAATGACACATGTAAGCCACATATCTAATTTTTATAAATCCTAATCCATTTGGAAAATATAAATAGGGTATGTACACTTCAAGAATAACATTTTGGAAGTCCAAAAATATTAGAAAAACACTTAAGATAATTTTGAAACAAATTAGAAAAAAAAAAAAGAAAAATTAGAGCAAAAATAGAGTACAAAATCTACTCAGGCCGGTTCAATAGGTTGTTGGTATCCAGCTGTGGTGGCTATTTAGGGTCAAGCAAAGCACCACTAAAGGAGGTGCTCCGATAAGGTTGGGTGGTCGAAAGGTGGCTAGAGGCAGCTAGTTTAGGTGAACCAAATTTCTGGCTGAAACTTTGTAAATTTTCTAAAAATATTAAATGATGTTATTTAATTATGAAACTAGGTTTTTTTGGAGTTATTCTATGTGTAGATTAATGTAGGAATTTTATTTTTGATAAATAATTGTTGAAAATATAAGGTCCTTAAGAAATGGCTTTGTTTGGAAAAAAAATGAATTAAATTTTAGAAATAGTAAATAATGTCCTTTCAAGTTGAAAATTTGTACACGACATACTCAATATATTTGTTTAATTGTAGTAATAAGAATTTTTTAAAATAATTAGGTTTACTATTTATTGTAATTACTCTAGATAAAACTAGTAATTTTGCTGTTTTAGTAAATTAATTAATTTTTAACAAAATCAAAGTATGAGCCCTATGTATTATGATTTATGGAAGCTTATAATGATGATTGGGACACTTGAATTTTATTTTGTGATTAAATCCACTTGTTTGCTTAATTTTCACTAATTTTGAGTAAAAATTTCTATTTTCATAAAAATATATAATAACTAGTTTATTATAATTCATGGTTAATAATTAAACTACATAATTTTTTTGAGTCTATAGGATTTTGTGTGGAATTAATTGGGCTCATATACTATTTATTATGTATTTTCATAATATAAACCTATATATTAGTCTAATATATGATATACTAATTAGTACTAATATGATACTTGTTAAATATGTAAAGCATTTGCATTCTTCAGTACATAATGAATGCTGACTAGCTTAGGGAATGAGGAATTTTATGACTTTTAATTTAGATTTAGGATTTATTTAAGTTAATCACAAAGTTATAATAATGTACAGTCGAATCGATAACATGAAAGGGTATTTTTGGAATTTTGAAAAAAATTGATAAGTTTGGATTCTTAAGATAGCCTAATAGTACTAAAAAAAAACAATCACAATGATATAAAGTTTATCAAAATTAGATAAGAAACAAATAAGATACAATCAAATTAAGCTTGGAAACGTAATAGTAAAAATACATGAAAATTTAGTATTGACTCGTAGTTGACGTAGGGTTTGTGTGTATTTTTCTAAGTATGATAGGTAAAGAACAACTACATCATGAAGCTTAGGATTTTATGCTATTTTCGAGCCCAAGTAAGTGGATATTTCTATTTTCATGCAAATAGACCTACATCTACTTGACTTAAAGTCAGTTGTGCTGTAAATTAAAATGATGTGTTGGATTGATTGGATACTTGATTCTGTTGAATGTATGTTAAAAAAGTGAAAAGTTTCCTTATGTATGACTGATTTATCGATATGTAATTCCGTTTGGAAAACTTGGAAACTGAACTTTTCTTTAGAGTATTCGCCCAAGTGAACCTTATGTGAAGAAATGTAATATAAAGTTGAGAAATGAAGCTAAAGTTGACATAGTTGAATTGTTTATAATGTAGAACTTGAAATTCGTGCCTGATACTAAGCTATTGTACTATTCACTACATTCATGGCATGGCACGAAAGGACCTATAGGTTGAGTTTCTGAAAGCTTCAAAACTACTGAGTTGGCTTTTAAGCATATAGAATTACATTGCTCAACTTATTCTAGCCATAATAGATGACTGACTACATATTGGATTTTCAAACCATAGTAGGTGGTTTTTGTTGGGGGTCTAACTCCTAAGCAGTTCCTTATTGCCCTAGGTTCTTAGATGTAGTATCCAAATGCCTAGGTATGTCGACTAACTGGATGAAGAATTGGAAAAGTATAGGATATTGATACTAATACATGTCATGTACATAAGCATAGCACTAACTTCTAGCATAAACAATTTGTATTGGTAACTTGAATTATGAAATTGAATATCTTATGGTATTGATCTAGGTGATTATGTATTGGGCTTGTTCTGTGTTTTGTTTTATTCACTCTCACTTAGCTTATAGAGAGCTGAAGGGATACTTATGTATCCTCAAGTTATGAAGAGAATTGATTAGGTAACATCAACTAAGGGAAAAAGTCTTTTGAGAGCACGTAAAATGGAGTTAGCTTCTTTTAAAGAAGTCTTGTTGTATTTTGTTCTTAGTTCTATAAAGGATTCATACATATAAAAAAAGAAAAGAATTATATTTTAGGTTTGGTTAAGTTTGATGGATGTACCTTTTGTATAAACAAGTATAAAGCTGAACTTCGTTGTTATACTCCTTTGTTAAAAATAAAACTTTTGTTAAGTATAAATAGGTATTTCTGTCTAATGGTACATCCTATGCTATGCAGGGATGTGTCATTAGTGCCATACAATAGTGTAGAAACCTTAGGACTTGGCCAAAAGGGAGAGAATTCTTCATGTCATTCTCTCTAATCCTTTGGCTCTAACTCAAGTAATAGGCTTAGGAGGCTAATCCCTATTATTCCCTCTGATTTGGTTGGGATTTGGGATCAAACCCAAAGAGTCTTCCTATTGAGCTTCTTCTTTAGGAACATACGAGCTTAAGTTGGCTATGTTGAATGTATTAGATGCACCATAGTTGTTTAGTAGCTCCAATTGGTAGGTATTGTCATTCATCATTTGGTGCATTTTAAACAGACCTTTAACTTGGGTTGACAACTTGTTCTTCATTTTGTTTTGGAATCTTTCTCTATTAAGTGTAAAAATATGAGGTTGTCGGACTTAAATTGATTCTTCCTTCTCCCTTATCCTTCATACTCTGGCTTTTAGGCAGCTTAATCTAATTACTTGATCAATTTCTAATAGATCTTCTATAAGACTTGAGCTTAGACTTTGGATTTAGGGTCATCATTAGTAGGTACAAGTACAGGCATATGATCAAGAGGTAGCTCAAAGTTAAATATGTAGACAACTTCCAATGGTATCCTTTTAGTTATGTTATGAGCAGATTGGTTGTAGGCAAATTCTACTGTAGGTAAGCACTATGGGTAGGCATGATTTGGTCAGGTATGGTTCATCCCCCATATTGAACCAAACCTAATATAATAGTACTGCTTTTTTTTGGTTATCAAACTTAATCATACAGTTTGGTTTATAAATTTTTTGAACCATAATAAAATCCATTTGAACTGATTCTATTCGATCCACGGTTCAAACTATTTATGTCAAATTTTTGCTAAACATTTTAATCTTTAATGAATGTGAAATTTTAGATAGAATTCACTCAAATTGATCTTAATAATTGACACAAAAATAAGATAAAGATTAACAAGATAGAAAAATTTGATTAAATCTATGAAAATTGATGGAAAACTTATAAAAAAAGTACAAAACAATTGCATAATTGTTTTTAACTAAACAATTTAGTTCAATTCAAAATGGTATGTTTTGATTTGCATAAAAAAAAAAAAATTTTTTTATTTGGTTTGGTTTGGTTCACGGTTTGATCCATGGTTCGAGGTTATTTTTCCTAGCCTTATTAGGCATACTTGCTAATTAGTCAAGTTCCATCATATTGTTGCTCAAAGCAAAAAATCTTAAAGTATGGTTAATGACCTTTGTCTATCCTTTGATTAGAAGATGGCATGATATGTTGAAAAATAGCTTAGTTCCTAACCAATGACAAAGAGTCTTCCTAAAGTAGCTCAAACACTTCTGGTCTCTATTGGATATGATGCTCTTAGGGACTCTATACAACTTAGTGGTTTTTGGCAAAAATAGAAAAGAACTATTCGAAGCATTATTAGACTTATTGTATGGCACAAAGTGTGCTATCTTACCGAATTTGTCCACATAATTAGATAGAATCCTTCCCTCGAGCTACTCTTTATAGGTAGAAGGTAAAGTCTATACTCAGTTCAACCTAAGGTCGAGTCGAGATACGTAGAGGTATGCTTCTTCCCTATTCATCTTAACTCTTTACACTTTTCTAGGTTGCACACCTTTCTATAACTTGGTGCAAATCCCTTCACATCTTAGGCTAGAAGAACTTAGCGCTCAACAATAAGAAATCCTTTTTTTTTTCCAAAGTGATCGAAGAGTCCACCACCATGTGCTTACTTCACTAATAACTCCCTTATGGAATAAGTTGGCAAAAGAGTTTGTTGCCTCGAAACCGATAGCCATCTTTAATAAAGTAGTCATCTATAACCCATCCTTCTATACACTAAGCATGGATGGGGCTAAAGTAGGGATCTTAAGGGTATTGCTCTTGCTTGATGCAAACTAACCCCAACAACCTCATTTGTAGGTCATAAAGGAGTGTCGAGGGTTTCGGCTACAATATTAACCCTACTACGCTTATACTTAATAAGAAAAGAAAATCCCTTTAGAAAATTCCACTCATTTTACGTGATGCTTGGAAAGCTTAGGCTAGCTAGCACACATGAAGAGCTCAGATTAGAGCATAGAGTTCTTTATCATACATTATGTAAGCTCTACAACTAGTTACTCGGGGTTCCGATCGGCTAAAGGATTCGATTGAATCTAGATTATAAAGTAAAGCTAGAAATATTAGTAAAAATGATCTCATAAGTTTGAATTTAGGAAAATAAGTAATAAAATAAAAGAATATAAAATTTCTAAATTTTAAGTATATTACTTGTTATTTATCGGAAATACTTAAAATGCATTTCAATAATTAACAAATTGTTAGAAATAAATTATATGTACACTAAAAATTATGAAATAACCTAAATAATATTTAGGAGTATTTATTTATACCATCTATGTATTTACATGTAGGTAGAAATACACATAATTACTTAAAATACACGAAATAGGCTAAAATAATGTTAAGTAATTAAAGAAAATGCATGAATAATTAAGGAAAAATAAAAAAAAAATGAAGAAATCTCTAGAATTGAGGTGTGGCAGCTTGGGAGTGATTAAATAAAAGCAACTAATTAAATTACAACAAATAGAAAGTAAGAAAAAGAAGAGATAAGACAATTGTTTAATTAATTTAATGCACAATAATATCCCTAGAGTTCTATAAATACCTAAAAAGTTACAGAAGCTCATTTGATCAGTTTGGAGAGTAAGAAAAATAGAGAACCAAAATATTGAGTGTTAGGATTAATTACAAAAACATTACTTAAATCTATGCAATTAAGACGTTAGAAGGGAACTAACACTTGATGAGCACTTGGAAGTGGACGGCTACCACCACCACACGGTGGTGACAGTACCCAGACCGGCCAACAATGTCACAGTGGGTTAGTCATGGATACCTTGTATAAATCAGGTATAAAATAACGGCTGTATGGGCAACTCCTATCTTAAAATGATTTGCATGGCGGGACTGTTATGACTCTATTGTTTCGGAGCTTGACAATTTTGAATTGGTATCAGAGTGTAGTTCTAATGAACTTGCTTTGAAGTGTAATAATTAAAAGAAGTAGATATAATAAGAGTACATTAAGAGTAGGTTAAAATAAGTGGGCCGTAATGTATTGTATTATAATTTATAATATAAGTAGTAACTATAACACTGAACTGGGGTAAACGTTAATCAAATTTAACTCTAGTGATGAGATCACATGGAGAATTGGTGGTTTGTTGAAGTGATTCAGATTGAATGAAGAAAAATCTTTCAATTAGTATAGAGCTGAGATGTGAAGAATATTGGTAGAAATGATTAGTGGGATATGTTAATATTATGGATGAAATTCTTAAGAAGTTTGTTAATGGAGTTGTGTTATAATTGATGAGACGTGATGAAGTGATGAGATTCATCAATAATAACGAAGAATTAATTTGAGTTTTTAGTATAATAGAGATACTGTAGGCTGTTGATTAAAGATGGATAAAAAGCAAGAGGTTGTGACTTAAGTAATATTGATGAGATATTTCTAGTAAAGATAGAAGAGAGAAACCTTACCTTGTTAGTATAATTTATTATTCGATTAGTTTATTATTTACCTTCAGACAATCACCCTTTGAGGATTATTGATTTGGTTCCATATTCCTAGATCAGTTGGAGTAAATTATACATAGAATAAGAATACGACATATGAGATAGTAGTTACTAATAGTATTGAGGAGTTTGATAAGGACAAGGTACATGAAATGATTATTATTTCTAACTTTCCTATGGAAGTATAAAGTATTGAATCAACAAGTGAAAATGATACTAAATGAATTAGAAGATAGATGTGGTGGGATTCTTTTGAATGAATAGTTGTCATTGGTGATTTAAATGATGGATACAATATGATAGATGGTTATGTTTTGGTTGGAATTAGAATTGATCACATGATGAATTATTTATATAAGTGGACATCTGATTGATCTTTTAAAGGATAAAGTTGTGTTCCTTAATAGATGTGAATTCTTTGGATCTGTACATATGTTGTAATGTATTATACACTTGTGATTAAGGGTATAAAAGGATCAGATTTGTTTTAAGTGACCAATCTTAGAAGTCCTTTACATGAGTAAGAAGGGTAGTAGAAACTGTACTATGAGATTTTAATTAGGTTATGAATCCTTTAATCCTTAATGAATAATGAATTTAAGACTTACATCTTTAGAGTTGTAAGTATGTGTAGACAAAGTAAAAAAAAAAAAAAAAAGAATGAAGTAGATAGTAAGATCTTTATGTTTTGTTGAGATAAACTAAATGATATCATTATATGGTATTTATGTTTAAATATAGGAGATAGATGATTATTAAATAGCATATGAGTGAAGAAGTAAGATTGTTAGGTAACTATAATCGAATATGTATCTAGACACCCTAAAATAGTAGTAGGATGAGTGATAATTGAAGGTGGAAATGGAATTAAGCCAAAAAGTTTGGAGATGATTAGGACTTTTAATCAGAAGTTACTTAGCTATTTCAAGATCAATCTAGAAAGACATAACCCTCCAAAAAGTGAATTTTATAAGACGGTTACCTACTGGTATATTTATTATGATAAGATGATAAGGAATGTTGATCACAGATAGTTATCTAAGGATCCGAGCTTAAAGGAATTAGAAGATAAATAATGATTTCATTGAAGGACTTTTCCTTGATCTTAGTTAAATGATGATAAATATGAATAAAAGAATTAGTTGATGAGTATCATTATTGTAGGGCATATACAAATGAATAAAATATAGGCATAATAATGATATTGAGATGTTCATTCCCTACAAGTAAAAAACTAGTGGATGGAAAGGGATTTAAGATGATTGGGATTATTATTACCTATCAATTTAGAATTTATATTGAAGGAAGGATATTAATCCAAAAGACTGTAGGATATGATTAAAGTGGAATTTAGAAGGAAAGCTACTGACAATAGATGATGAGAAGTTTGTCGATATCCATAAGTAAGAAACTGAGGAAAATACTAATGAGTATTAGATTTATTTGTGACATATGAACGTTCAAATGTATTCTTGAAGAGTAGTTTGCGGACATTTGAACTTTAAGGTTAAGTTAAGTTTGAATTAAACTTATGGTGGAAAATTTTGTATTTGATGAGATATTAGGAGTTAAAGGAATGATTATATTTTTCTAGAATTACATCGATTGGAATGAGATCAATATGGGACCAATGCATAGATTGTATTCATAGAATTGGGAGAAACGTATGTATGCCAGTTGTATATGAAGACACTAGTTGTGACAACTATCAATAGTATTTTGATATATAAAGTATTTGTGGATGACATTACTGAAGTTAAGTGATCATAAGTAGTATACAAAACATGAGGACAATGTGACTTTTAAAGGAGATAATATTTTTTATTTATTTATTAAGCTCATTATCTTTGGAGAAAGAATTTCTGTAGATATTGAAAATATTGAATTAAAGATAGAAGAAAAATTCATTTAAGTAATCCAGTGTACGAGGAAGCTATGAAGCTACAATGCATTTTATATGAGCAGTTGCAATAGGTAATCCAATAGAGAAATGACAAATATGAAATTGTCAATTTGTTGTTGTTGAGTCTCATGTCATGTTAATCTGATCAGTGTATTCTGTTATGTCATGTTTTATCAAGTAATTAGTTCTTCTCAATACCGTCTCTTTTGCTAAGTCTATAAGCCAAAAGTCATATTCATTCTTATCAAGTCGAGTTGAGTCAAATTGAGTTGTTAACCATCTCATTTGAATTCGAGATGGAGAAAAGTCAAGATTTGTCAAATTTGCTTTTGTTGATCCTATGTTAAGCTATATGAAGAACAAATGAGATTATAGCTAAGAGGAAAGGTGATGATATGAGGTGAACTTAGAACCACTGATGATCACAAATCAAACCTAAGAATCAGTAAAACAAGGAACAAATTGAAGATAAACCAACTAAAGAATTTGTGAGGTTATAAAACTAAGTCATAAGATAGTATAAGTAACTAGAGGATTTTGATAATAGAATAAGGCATGAGTAATATCAAAGTACAGAATGCAAAGAAGGAAAATATGATTGAGAATTTGGAAGATGAAACAAGAGATTGAGCAAAGGTTTAGGTAGAGAAGTAGTGAAAAGTTAATCAGAAAGTGATTAAGAAGTTTAATTAGAGATAATTCAGTAGAATGGAAAAAGGAATTGCAAAGTTGTGAAGTAACCTATAAAAATACTGGATAATCAGGTTCAGAAGTTAAAGCAGTTAAGATAGAGGATATGTGAAGATATAATAGGACAAAAGTTCAAACTTAGAAATCACTATGGAATAGAACTTAGTAAATATGAAACCTTACTTGTAGTTCTTTTGATTCTCAAGATAGTAAACAAATATAAGTTGTTAATCTTATTTAAGTGAACAATATATAGATATATAATAGTTTTGAGGATGAAACTATTTTAAGGGGGGTGGAAATGTAAGCCCCACAACCAGCTACTTGGGGTTTTGATTGGTTAAAAGATCCAATCAAACCTAAATTATAAATTAAAGCTAGAAATATTAGTAAAAATGATCTCATAAGTTTGAATTTAGGAAAATAAGTAATAAAATAAAAGAATAAAATTTCCAAATTTTAAGTATATTACTTGTTATTTATCAGAAAATGCATAACATACATTTCGATAACTAACAAATCGTTATAGATAAATTATATGTACACTAAAAAACATAAAATAACTTAAATAATATTTAGGAGTATTTATTTATACCATATATGTATTTACATGTAAGTAGAAATACACATAATTACTTAAAATATGCGAAATAAGCTAAAATAATATCAAATAATTAAAGAAAATGCATGAAAAAATAAGAAAAAAATGAAAAATTCTCCAGAATTGAGGCATGGTAGCTTGGGAGTGATTAAATAAAAGTAACCAATTAAATTAGAACAAATAGAAAGTAAGAAAAAGAATAGATAAGGCAATTGTCTAATCAATTTAATGCACAATAATTTTCCTAAAGCTCTATAAATACCCAAAAAATTTTAGAAGCTCATTTGGTTAGTTTGGAGAGTGAGAAAAATAAAGAGAATCAAAATATTGAGTGTTAAGATTAATTACAAAAAAATTACTCAAATCTATGCAATTAAGGCCTTAGAGGGGAACCAACACTCGACGAGCACTTGGGAGTAGATAGCCATCACCACTACACGGTGATGACAGCACCCAGACTGGCCGATAATGCCACAGCAACAGGTGGTGGCCAGAGCCACCCATACAAGTGAGTTCGATTTTTAACTCGATTTTGTTTAATTTTGTAAAAATATTAAATATTCTTAGAAAATTATAAAATTTGGTATTCTGAGGTTTTTAAGTATGTAGATTTAGTGAAAAATTTTATTTTAATGATTTTATGTTTAGAAACATACTGTCCTTAAGAAACAGTGCAAACCCGAACTTTGTTCAAATTAGAAATAAATTACCTTAGGAGTATAGTTTTGAGCCCAAAATTTTTTTCTAGACTACTTGGGTGATATAGAACAGTACCACAAATCCCTTTGTCAAAAATGAATTTTTGAAATTCTTAGATAATTTTTAGGTTTTAAAATGATACATAAAATAGTTTATTTTTTGTTAGTTAAGTAATTAAATGGTTAATTACTGATTTAGTGAATAATTATATATTTTAGAATGTTGAAATCTGATGAAGTGTGATGCTTGTAGCATTTAGGGTGTTAGATGTAATTATTATAATATAATGTAGTAAATAAGTAATAGGAAAAATAATAAAAATTTAAGTTTATTTTGTAAATTAGGGTAATTAGGTATAAAATCTGATTTGGGATGAATTTAGATATTTTGAGATGTTAATTGATGTTGGTAGATGATATTTGGAGTAATAAAAATATTAGATATGTATTATATACATAATATGTAATAATGTATAGTATGGAAAATTGGAAATATAATAAATAGAAAACATTAGAATAAAAATTGATATTTTGCTAATAATAGGAAAATATATAAAATCTGGTAAGAGACTTAAATTTAGGTAATTATATAAAAAATATAAAATTTTCTTATATTGAAAGTAAATTCTGTAGTTAAGTAAGATAAGGGGTATACTAAATGAATTAATATACTGATTAAGGGTAAATATGATATTTAGGAGACCCAAAAAATAATATGATTAATTGCACGTTATAGGGTCGAAATAAGTTTTAGGGTTTGTGTATAAAACCGTATTCAGAAAATGAACTAAAATTTAATTCAGAAATCAATGTGGGAAACTGAACTCAAACTTAGCTCGAATCAAGAATAATAGTAAAAGACTTAAGAACTTAGATAATTGGACATATTAAACCCTAAACCAAAGAATAACAATAAGTGTTATAGGATAAAACCAACCTATAATAGTTATATGGAAAATTGAAACCACATTTGTATTATAGGGATAATCGGTGATGGCCTGAGCGAGTCGGACCTCGAGTGAGCAAGCGGCGAGTCGGACCTCGAGTGAGCAAGCGAAGAGTCTAAGTAAGTTGGGATTAATATAGTGTTATATTTTAGAGACTTGAAATTATACTTGATTATGCTTGTTCTAAGTTGATAATATGATTTTGATGTGCTACTTTGACTTGTATTATGTGATTTGTATAAAATGATTGATCATTCTAAACTAGACCTAATCAAATATATGATTTGTAATCATAAACTGGACTTGCATAGCAACCCATTAGGGGAACATTAAGATTTTTCAGCCAAATGCCGACCTCCTTCGAAAGGGATAGTGCCAGATGGCATAATTGGTCCCTTCTTTATCCTCAATTAAACTAAGTGACAGGTGAGAAGGTCATGGTAAGGGTGAAGTTAATGGTTCGAAGGTAGTCGCAGGAAAAGCAGTGTCTCCATTGCACAAGCCTAGGTTTGGTCGTGACCTGTTGTATTAACGGCAACTCCTCAATCCGAATTAGAGCGAGCGCAATTTCTCTAATCTCACGATGTGTTGGACAATGTTGTGCGATGACATTTGGTTGAACATGTATTGTACTTAATAATTTGGTTGATAACCTTGTTTATGTTTGTGGTATAGTTTTAAGTCTCCATGCTAACTTACTAAGCTGTGGTTGCTCACATCCCTATAGACGTTACTGTAGATGCTAACTAGGAAGTGGCTTATATCAACCTTGAAGCTAGCAACTGCAGGATCCTAAGAAGTGAGGATATAAATTGAAGACCAAATATACTTTCTAGTTTGATTTATTTTATAGCTTTTAGCATTAGTTTACAAATTACTCAATTAAATTGTGATTAGATTGCTAAATCTTGTAAGATAGTCATATTATTTTAATGCAACTATGTACTTTTCTTAAATTCATGAGTAAATAACTTATTTATATTATGAATTGTTTGCTTTAAAGTGAGTTAGTTGTGGATGCCTTGTGTAAATTAAGTCTAAGATAGCAGCTGTATGGTTAGCTTCTATCTTAGAATGTTTTGTATGGTAGGATTATTACGACTCTACTACTTTGAGGCATGACACATTAAGTAGTTCAAGGTAACTCCTCTAAGCTTCTTGCTATCAAATGCCACAAGTTGGTCTTCTTATATGAGCATAGCACCAATGCCAATCCTTGAAACATCATACTCTAATTCAATAACTTTTTCAAAGTAGGGTAAAGCTAAGATAAGGGTAGAGTTCAGCTTCTCCTTCACCTAAGCAAAGTTCCATTCCTCTTTGTCTCCTTATTAAACTCTACGTACTTCTTAGTGAGGTAAGTGCAGGGGTACTATATTGAATTGAAGTTTTAAATAAATCTTTGGTAAAAAGATGCCAAGCAGTAGAAACTCTCCACATCAACACTAAAGTCAGAGTCGACTACTTTACAATACCTTAAGCCTTTTTTTCATCAATGCATAGGTATCCTCCACTTACCACATAACCTAAAAAAACTACTTCCTCATGACAAAAACAACACCTCTTTAAGTTTTTGAATAGTTTTTTGGCTTAGAATACTTTGAATATAACTTAGACATAATCCATGTGGCTTGGTGTGTCGAGGTTGTAGATTAGGTTATCATCAAAATATATTATTGCAAACTTCTTGATTTGATTTTTAAGCACGAGGTTCATCAACCTCATTAAAGTACTAGGCATGTTGGATAGGTCAAATGGCAAGACCAACCATTCATATAAGTAGTGCCTAGTCTTTAAGGTTGTCCTCCATTCATCACCTAGCCTCATCTGAATATGATGATAACTTAATTTGAGGTCAATCTTAAGGGATATTCATGCTTTATGTAGTTCATCTATCATGTCATCAAGTTGGGGAATAGGATACTTATACATAATGGTGATTTTGTTAAAAACTCAATTGTCCATACACATTCTTTAAGTCCCATCTTACTTTAGCACCAACAATGCTAGTTCTACATACAAACTAAGGCTCTCTTGTACATATCCCCTCTCTATTAGCTCATTGATCTACATCTACAACTTAGTGGCCTATTTAAGGTTCACCTTATAAGTTGGCTTATTGAATATGGTGGTACTAGACATTTGGTCAATACAATGTTTGATCCCTTGAAATGAAGGTAAGCCTTGTAAACCCTGTAAAATTATCAATCTTAACCCTAAACTAGATTCAAATACTCTAGATAATCTTACGAGTCAATGAGACTAAGTAATATAAAAAATTCTATTAAATTATGAAATCGAATATATTATCGGTAATAAAAAAACCTAGAAATTCGATTAAAACCTAAATTGCTTACGAAAACCTTAAATCCTATGTATGCATAAATACTCGAAATTAAACTCGAACTTGACAAAAACCCTAAAACTATAAATTTTAGTTTATAAAATGAATAAATTTATCTTAATAGTAATAAAACCTCGAACGAATACAATTATTGAATAATATGCATAATCACATAAAATTATCAATGAATGCATCAAGATAACTCTTAAATACTATAAACGTAACGAGTAACCATTAAATTAATATATTTTTATAAAATTTCAATATTATTTTATAAATACTAAATTTATAATTTTTATATTTATAAAAATCTAATATTTTTATTTTTATTTACCTTTTTCTTCCTTTTCCTTTTTCTTTTTCCTTCTTTCCCTTATTTCTTTTATATTGCTACGTCCAGCTTTTGGAATGCTTTGTGTTGCCACTTGTTTGGTTAATTTTTTTTACATGTGATAGTTATGTGAATAAGCCAAAGGTAATAGATAAGCATAAGTCCAATCAACTTAAATGCATCTTGATCCTTCTTCTTTTCTTTTTTCTTTTCATGGCAATTTCTTCCCTTTTTCCCTAGATAGTTCACACATCTGGAAGAAAAAAAAAAAAGTTAGAATACACACACACCTTTTTTTAACACACAAACAAAGTCCCACAAATTCTTTTCCTTGTTCCAACCATGAAGCTCCTTNATAAATAGTAGTATGTATATAAGGTATTTTTACTATGTATGTATATATATAATATGGGCCGAATATATGTATACATATATCTATATTTATGTATAAAATACAAGAATATTCATATAATGTACGTATGGATATAGTATGTACATATATATATGCGTATAGTGCATATGACATATTTAGGGTTATATTATTTAATGACATAAATATACATCTAAATAAGTGAAGAAACCAACTATATAAGTATATGCATGTGTATAAAAATACATATGTTAAGGGTATAGTATATATCTAAATATACAAGTATACATAAATATTATAGATATACTATACTATAATACTAAAATAAGATAATATATTTAAGTAAGTATGCATACCGTAGAATCCAAGAAAATGGAAACTAATTAATTTACAAAATACGATAATAAATATAATTATATACATATTACGTAAAAATGAAAAATAAGAAAAAGATTGAAAATAAACAAAAATTTGGAAATGACACATGGCATCTACCTATGTTGCCATGTTGGCATTTAATCAAATTCGTAATTAAAAAAAATAAAATAATTAATTAATTAGAAAATTAATAAAGTAGTAAAAATAAATTAAATAAGTCTTAAACCTAAAAAATTAGTAAAAATAAGTAAATTATGGTAAAAAAAAAAACTTACAAGTAAGAAAATTACAAAATATAAAATTTAGATATTTATTAAACCGTAAATATGCAAAGAAAAGCTTAACATAATATTTCATAATTACATAAGTTGAAAAAAAAAAAATTTATAACATTTTTATAGCATAATAGAAAATGCGAGTTATAACATCCAAGATGAACTATAAGAAAATATATCTGAAAATGATAAAAATGAACTATAAGTTCATAAAAATCAAAGTTAAATTGAAAAAAATTATATACGATTAATGAAAAAGCTTAAACCGAGCATTTCTTAAGAATAGATAACTAAATTACATAGTTAGTATCAAATGTACAAATAGTTTAGTTATTTAACCCTAAAACTTATTATTTTGTTATTCCCTAAATGTTAGGTAATCCTAAGATTAAGACTGACCTGCCTACTGATTACTACGATCCCTGACATTGACCATGGTCGAGTAAGTGTACTCCTAATGATTCTATACATATTTTTGTTTGTAGTTAGTGAATATTAATTGATATTAATAATTATAAAGTGTGATAACGTATTGTTTGCTATATAGCAACTTCAATAGGAATTGATTTGTTTGTGATTATGATTGATCACATAATAATTGGACCTAATGATCTTAGACTTAAATTAACTAAATCAGACGTGCATAATCATGTATTGCACATATAATTTCGGCTGTCACATCATACGAAGGTAGCGGAGGCTATATCGGGATTGATTATAAATTCTGATTATAGTGTCTTATTATAGTGCGCATGTACGATATGATCTTACCTTAGCTCGCAGGATTACTAGGCATTAGAGGCACCAATCGCCTAGTTAACGATTGAGTCTAGAGATTTCCATTTAAGGGTGAGTGTGAACTACGGCTCCCTACTCATGATTATACTGAGAACATAGTTTTTGACTAAAACAAAAAGATTGATTTACTTAAATACGAAATGCGAAGTTTCATATGAATGTAAGTTTTGGTATAATAGTTGGATTTGATTGGTGTCGTGTATACTCTAACCCTAACTTCAGAAGGCCTTAAATCTGAGTTGTATATAATATTTGATCACCTGCATGTATTTGTTTAGCATTCTATACGGACATGCATTCATATGTTTAAATCTAATTGTTGAATAACTTGTTTATATTATGGTTGAGGGATATCTCACTAAGCTCATGTAGCTTACTCCCCAATAATTTTTCCTTTATAGTTTGTTAGATAATAGGGCATGGGTTAAAAGCTAAGTGTTGAGTATCAACGTTGAGATGCATAGAAGTTAAAATTTTAAGGTAGACTGTGTAAACGGTTTGAATTATTATATATAATTATTAATATTATGTTTAGATTTTATAACTTTTGTGAGTTTAAGATTTAGAATTTTATTACCTAATCTTATTGTTTAGTAAGGGATATCGATTCTCTGTGGTTCTAAGCAACTGTATAATATTGAATATCTGTAATTATTTATGTAATACGATAAGTTTATAAATAAAAAAAAATTTGAAACCTTAGAGACTAACTAATTAGAGTTTTGTAATCTTTGACTATAAGATGGTTTTTGTATTATGGCTGCGTACGTAATATGAAAATTTTAAGCAATCCTTCTAGTTTCCCCTTAAGGTCATTACAAGCCCTTAGGCAGTTCCTTGGTCAACAAGTCTTTGAATTGCATAACCAACTCTTGAATAGCTTTATGTAACTTAACTTACTCTTTGAGCTTTAATAGTTTATGGCCTAGCAAATAAGTCAGCATGCTTAACCTTATGGCTTCTCTTAGCTTAGATTGGATCCTCGAGTCAACTTAGCTTGGATATTGTTAACTTGGCTCTAGGTCATAGGGTTTAAGACGATCTTCCTCCTATCCTTTTCAAATATATAAGTGTTTTTGAACCTGTAATGCATGTCCCTTGTATCAAATAGACAAGGTCGGCTAAGCAAGACATGTAAGATACGCATGGGTAGTACGTTATGTAGGATCTCGTCATTGTAGATTCCAAATTGAGATTAATCATGGCGATATATGAAGTGTACCTTTCTCATTTAACTAATGCAACTTGTACAACCTAAGGTAGGGTAAGGTTGACAACTTAAGTTTCTGCACTAGACTAGTAAATGCCACATCAATGCAACTTCCTCTATCCATATTCAAGGCATACACTTGTTCTTTAACCTTAAACGTAACGTGGAATAGGTTCCACCTTTCCTAGTTTGGTGGATGGCTCAATGCTCATGGCATGTTAGATGACTAAACTTAGTAAGTTTATGTCCTTGGGATAGATCCTATCTTTAACAACTTCTTCCTTCATTTCTTCAACGTTCTCTTACGCCTCTTGTTTCTCAACTTTATCATTGGTGCTATCTAGTTTAAAGATCAGGACATCTCCTTTAATCACCATGGTATAATGGTTTAGGCATTAGGCAGCCATGTATCCAAAGCTTTAACACTTAAATCACTTAATTTTGCTTACTTGTGACTTGAGGTCTAACCTTTCTCAAATCTTCTCAATACATCCTTTTCAACAAAGTTAGGTCTTCTATTTAAGCTTATCTCTTTAGCTTGGCCTTAAGTGATTCTATGCTCAAGATCCACCTTGCATAGGTCAAGTCCTGGTAAAGTGTGAATCAGTCTATTCCTTCTTTGCCTCTCTACCCTCTGGGCAATTTATGGCTTCATTAAGGGTGGTGAATTGCTTCAACTCTATGACATCCCAAAGCTCATATCTTATATTAATAAGGAAGACCTTAGGCAATTTTGTGCCTATTTCTTTAATTTGTATTTGCAGGATCTTTAGATGAATAAATAAACTACTATGAGTATGAATACCCTTTCTATTACTATCAGGATAGGGATAGTGGTGATTACATATACTACTTTGAGGATGACATATGAGTTAGGAAGTTAGAATTTTAGTCTCATGGTTATTATTTCTTAACCATAAACTTTAAGAGTTATTTTGAATTCACTAAAGATTTATTTCTATGAAAGTTTTTGGAGATTATTAAATATGTTTTGGAGTTTGCAGTCAACGTTTGCACCTTAGCAGATCATTAACTAGTTCATATGGCGGTTTGTAGTGTCCTAAGTTTGGAGTGTTATAAGTAAGTTCCATCAAAGTCTTGCCCTGAAAAAGTTAGTTGGTTATGAATTTGTATAGCTATTTTGATAAGATGTTTTGATCTTCTCCTTCCATGGCTACCATCCTTGGAAATAAGATCGATAAACTTGCCTTCTTAGATCTTAATTCCCACTGAGTGATAGTTTTCTAAAAGCTCTTGGAAGTGGTCCTTAGACCTTATACTTGTATACTTTTTGGAATGCAATAGATAGGAAATAAAAAACTTATATCTTGAGAATTACTATTACTAGAGTAAGCAAGAAATTTCTATTCATGTTTACTTTGTGTAAATTTTTATTGCATGAAATACTTATTCTCATGTTTAATTAACCTCATTAATTACAATATATAGTTGGGAATATAACTTAAAATACTAGTTTCTCCCTATTTAGTTATTTTAGAAGATAATTAAAAGTTATTTAATTACAGTAAAATGAAGATACAATAATTACACTATTTGAACTTTTATTCCCACCATAAAGGGAACAAAAAATTCTACTTTTTTCTTAGGTAACAACTATTCCTAATGAAGTGGGAATAAAAAAAGTCCTAAGAATTAAAATTTCCTACCCACATTTTTTAGTAAACAAGGCAATAGAAGGTTAAGAGGGAATAGTTAATTTATTCCTACTTTACCATCTCCAAGTGAATACGTTGTTGTAGTTTTCATGGGTTGCAAGATCTTTTAACCTCTACTCCCAAGCACATGAGCTAAGTATTGAATATTTTTACATAAGTGCTTAAGATAAGTATTATTATTTCCAAGTTCAATTGTTTAGCATCATAATGATAGGCTAAAAAGATTTATAAGTGACACGGCATGGTTTTTTGATCCATGGGTAGTACTATAAGTATCATACTTCTATATTTTTTGTTCAGACTATAAAATTGGAATGCTTATCCATATATCTTTACTATTTTATGTTCTCACTACACTGATTTGACATATCTCTAGAGTAACTTGAGGTAAAGACACCTGATATGTATATTTTAAACTTAAGTAATATCAGCTCCACTCTTAAGCTTTAAATGGACTGTTATGACAAAGGTACCCCTTAGGGCATGGCATATATCCCTATTGATGAGCGGTTTATATATGTTAATGAGATAGTTTTCAAATTTAAATTTAATATCATCATTACATCATGAGGAAGAAGTGTTTTTATGCAATCAATATTAATTTTTAGTAGAAAAGTAGAAACTTTTGATCTTTCAAAAATTTTATAATAGATAAAAATTTTTATTAACTATTTAATAGTATAAGTTATAAAAGGATAAATAAACTATAGAAGTACTAGTTATAATTCGCAAACATCATATAGTCAATCAACAAAAGTACTATGTATGAAACTACTCCCACTAACTTTTATTAGTTTTGTTCTTTCATATGTATAACATTTAAGGTCGAAGTTTGGGCTTCAACAAGCCATTGTCATAGGCTTACCAATGGAAGTCGGCCGCAAATTGTAAAATTCAGGCTTCAATATAACTAGTTCCTACCTCTACTTTTACTATATTAGGTTACCAATAGATACTCTTTATTGTTAAGCAATTTTGATTAGAGGGTGGAAAATTGTTGGTCTCACATGACTTTCATTGTGAGATCTCTTATAGAACAAAACATGGTTAGTAGGGCACTGAAGGGAGCTCTAGTATGGCTACTCCAATGCTTAAGTCATAAGTGTTTAAAGTGAAAACTTTAATGAGAAGGAGAGAGAAAATCCTTTACTTGGGGGCCTTAGGAGATTAGGTTGAGATATTTTAGGAAGTATATCTCCTATCCCATCTTGACTAGAATCTCTTTAAACTAGGCAGCTATATCTATCTAATTAGATTTATCTTCATAAAAGCTATGCGTATATTTATTAAAGATTGACTAAGGCATATATACTAAAATTGCCTATTAACACTTGCCACATCAACACCACTACCACCACCCCCTAACCCCAAAACTCTCTTTACTGATGGGTTTGACAAGAAGTGTAAGCTCATGATGGGCCTTAGGTTCCAAGTCAAGTTGTTACCTTGCAAAGGTGTGATGAGGCTAGTGAATTGGAGCTTTGACATAATTGGAGTGAAAAGGCAATCAAGTAGATGAAAATGAGCAAGGTAAGCTAGGTCTCTAAGAGCTTTAAGGAGCTCTCATTAGTGTGGTGATAGTAAGGACCCCGACTAGGTGACAAGTCGGGTTGAGCCGAGTAGGTTGGCTTGCTTAAGAGTGATGTGGAATTTAGAAGTGGGTAAGTGTTACAAGCCTAACATGGGGGTAAGTCGGGTGGTACTTTAAATTTGACAACATAGATGTAGGTCAGGTGGTATCTTAGGGTCAATAACTTAGGTGTAGGTAAAATGTTATCTTGGCTTAATGACCTAAGTGCAAGTCAGGGGATATCTTAACTTTCTCGGCTATAACCTATGGGATTATCATGAGATCAGTTGGTCCATCCTTCGAAGTTCCTCAAATGTCAATATTGATGACGTGTATGAACAGGGAGATGTTGTCCCCCTTAGGACGGGAGTTACCTCGTGAAAACGAGCATACCCAACGAGTTTAAGGAGTAGATCTCATAGTAGAATTTTTATTGGTGTTTGTACCAATAGGGTAACTTGTAGGGTTGAGGACTCAACCATCAGTTCCGGAGTTACCTCATGAAAATGAAGGTACATGGCGAGGTTAAGGAGTTATCCTAATCATGGGAGTTCCTTAGGCATCAATGCTTGTAAGGGTTACTCGTAGGGTTGAGGAAGCAAGCTTTAGTTTGGACTTACCTCATGAAAGCAAGGATACTTAGTAAGGTTGAGGAGTCAACCTTGTAGTGGAAGTTCCTTAGGCATTTGTGCCGATAGGGGTCACCTATGGGGTAAAGGAGCCAACCCTTAGTTTAGGAATTACCTTATGAAAATGAGGATACCAGTGAGGTTATGCAGTTAACCTTTAATTTGCTCAAAGATAGAGTTCGATCTGACCTGGCTTAGAAAGGCATATCAATAGTTCCATGCTATATGTTGGCTTGGAAAAAAAATAAAATACTGAACTTAAAGGGAAAGAGTCGTAAAAACAATCCTTATGACAAAAAAAAAAAAAAAAGCACAATAAAGAATGATAATTGACAAGAAAAAGAGAAAGAGAGCTTATCTTGAATCAGTTGTCCATTACTATCTACATTTTACTATTGTCAATAAGTAGTGAGGCATATAACACAAGGGATGCTTAGATGTCTACATCCTTGGATCTATTGTGAAGTGCTTGACTTGGTGTATAATGGGTAGCCTAGATATGCAATTTTTGTTGTTTTGCCAAAGCTTGAACATTAGAGAGACGTAGAAGCTCGATTTAAATACAAGGTAGTGCTGCTCTTGGATGTTATGGAGGGAAGCTTAACTCAGAGCTTAGTTCTTGAAACTCCTCAATTCATCTTAGATCTAAGTTTTATATAGAAATCAGGCACATCTAATTTAACTCAACTTAATCTTGTGTATGGTACAATTTTGGTTTTGGTTAGACATTGGAGTCTTATTTGACATTTATGTTACTATTTATAGCTCGTCTACTGATCAGCAAAGTGGTCAAAGCCTGGACTTAGCTCTACATGTAGGAAATTGGTGCTCTTACTTTATTCTTTAGAGTTGTTGGGTTAGCTTAGGTTCAGTTTTAATAGCTATTGTGTATGTGAAGTGTTGTTGCAAGTCAACTTAGCTTACTCTTCATTTCTTGAATTGTAGCTATTTGATAGTTGGAGCATGACTTGTTATGGAGTTTAATTTTAGTGAGTCATATGTCAAGCCATTAGGGAAGTTTAGTAGCTTAGTTAGTAGGCACTTAGGAATGTCATCCAATACAATAGTCATTGCCCATTGAAAGGATGTCCACAACATGGGTTACTACTAGTTGAGTTTTGTATCTTAGTTAGCCCCTTTTCAAAAAATATTATGAAAAAGGGCCTAAATGGAAACTTATTCTGGTAATAGAAACATGCGCCTTCAATATAGAATTTTATATGCATGGAAGGCACATGTTAGCTAACCACCTTCAAATAAAGTAAAGGCGCAGTGCTACTCTACACCTTCACAAAGGATATTTAAATTGCAAAATCTACCCAACTCCTCATTTTGCACTCTCAAACTTTCTCTAAACTCTCTAGAATACTCTCAATTCACCTACGACTTATCAGTACATTACTAAACCAAGTCTCAAAACACTCAATTCTCCACCCACTAGTAAGATAAATTAATTATATTTTGCATGTTCATTTATTTCTGCTACAATTGTTATGTTTTGCTTATTCATAGGAATCTTGAGATTTTCCTATAAGATGTTGAAATTGGGTTATTTGTTGGTAAATTAGTTTTTATTGCATTTTCTTGTCATTAACCTAGGAAAATAGAAATGTCATTTGCAATTTTGGAGATTTTTGGTGCTTGTATATTGGTTAAGGCATGATGCATATAAGGTGTTTGATGAAATGTCCCGCCAAGAAGGAAAAATTGTGTAAGTGATAGTGTTTACATAAAATTATTATCACTAAAGTATTGAATTATATTGTCAAGTATTCTTGAGTCTAACTTATTTGTCAATTGTTAAATTACTAGGTTGAAAGTGGTTGAGTATGTAAAAATTATTGTCTATGCACACAGCAACATTGTGAGCAACAATATGGGTCCATAGTACAATAAGGAGTTGGTTAAAAAGTTGAAGATGAGAAAGGATGCCAACTATAATAATTTTCTCTAGCAAATATGTGAGAGTATCATAATTGAATTCACTAGTGTTGAGATTGTACATAAGCATCCTTATTATCATCAAAGAGAGTTTCATATAATTTGATGGCTACAAGGGATGATGATGATGTTGAAAATTTTATTGAGATTGTTGAAGTATTTGGAGATGATTGAATCTAGAGGTTGGAAAATTGTTGATTGCATGTTGCTTTGGTTGTGAGATTTACTATAAAATAAAACACAATTAGTAGGTCACTAGAGCAATCTCTAGTGCGGCCATTATAATGCTTAAGTAAGTAAGTATATAGAGTGGAAACTCTAATGAGAGAGAGAGAGAGAGACTTTACTTAGGAGCCTCATCTGCTATTTATAGGAGATAAAGTGAAGATATTTTAGAAAGTATATTTCCTATTGTATCTTGAACCGAATCTCTTTATATTAGGCAAATATATCTACCTAATTACATAAATCTGTCTTAGAAGTTGGGGCACATATTTATTAAAGATTGATTTGCTTATCAATACACGTGAAATATGTGCTCAAAAAGTAAAGAATAGACAATATGGTAAGAGAAAATCACGACATTACCAAATAAAGATAACTAAAATAAAAGGAAAAGAAAAAGAAAAAGAGAAAGAGAGTGGACTATCATGAAATTAAGGTAGTTACCCTTTAAAAAGTTTTACAATAACCACACATTTCAAAATTTCTTTTTCTATTTGCTACATAAGGCCTTTTAGTGCTGACATACTAAAAGTGGAGCTACCCACTATAATAATAAAGATATTCTATTATGTGCCATGTTATTTAATATGAAATATTGGTGCTCACAAAAGAAAACACTCAAATATATTTGAAACTAAAAGAAAAAAAATCAAAATTGAATAAATATATGCAAAATTTAATAGATTTAATGGAAGTCTATTTTTGTAAGATTTTGAAAACATTGAGGTCTCAAATAGAATACAAAAGAAAAGGTTGATGACTCAAATAGAAAAGTCGGTAAACATTGAATCCAAAAAGTGCACATTTCCCTATTTTCTTTATATACGATTAACTCTTGTCCTTGAAATTATGTATTTAAACCTATAAATATTTTTTTATGAATATTGATCTTTAACCGGGATGAATTAAGCTTTATTCCTTCTTATTCAATAATTGTAATAGTAGGCAAAAAAAAAAAATGAAAAAGGAAAAACCTTCAAATCTTTTTAAGAAACATACTTTAGATCTTATTTTACTATTTTAACTTTGTATAAAACAAATACTAGAATTAAAAAAATGCGTAAAATAAAAAAAGTAATAGATATATAAACTTGCAGAAGTATTATTAAAAAAAGAAAATCTACACATTTAAACACTCAATTACAAAAATCGTACTAACAAAGTCATTCCGAAAGCTCTACCATAGTCGACAATGCCAACAAAGGACAAGGTAAGATCGTGATATAATGAAATATAGTCGCTGTAGACATCAAGGACTTCCCTTAATTAATTCCAAAACTATGATATTTCACAAGAAACCTCGAGTTTCTAACCTTAATGCAGCCAAACAAAAGTACATCGCAAGCCTCATATATTTCCATAAACAATATACATAAAATAATAATCTACATCGCCTCGAAATATGTAATTTTCTTGTATCTATCGAATGCATGTTGACCAAAGTGTGAATACTATGTACGATCTATATTTAATACGCATCTTGTTAATATTTTTCTAATAATTTAAAATGGTCAAACGGTTGTCCTATTTTATTATATTAATAATAATTCAAATTAAGTTAAACCGTATAAAAGCCATAAGGATTAATTTATCATGACATCAAAACATTCCCACCATGTTCAAAACTAACAGGTCATGCAGACATCCTCCTTGAAGAGTAGGTATAGAGCTATCATCATCATCATCTTAGTTTTGAGTTTTCCTATCTTTGGTGATTTCGGGTGAAATTTATCATGATGTTCATGCGAGTATCAAGAAGCAGCTAGAAGATGTGTGGAACTTGATAGTCCATTGTCAATCTAAGGATAATGATTTAGGGCAGACAACTATTACAAATGTAATTGAATATAGTTGAGATTTTAATATAAATACATTTGGGTCAACTCTTTTCTATTGTCATGTAGGATTGGGTACAGTGACAAAATGCGTATTAAATAAAGAGCATGTAACTCAAAACATCACATATAAGTTTGTATATGTAAAATAACATAAAAAATCTCGTAACACTACCAAAACTTAGGGCACACAAGCCCAATAGATATCAAAAGTAGAGACCTAACAATCTGTCACAATATATCAGAGTCCATGAACCAATATCTCAACGAAAGGGTCTAAGATAGTATGGGTACAAGTAATGTAGCATAATATCTACACATGAGTCTCATATAGATTGACAGTCGAGTACATATCTAATTAACATCTCTAGCAAATTCCCCATAAAGCTCTAGTATATTAGTATTCTAATCACTAGGTAAATCAATGTAAAGTCTATGTGATGGTCATTATTAGAAAAGTTAAAAGTGAGCTCACAAGAACTCAATATAAAGGTAATCACACTTACATGCAATATGTTACACAAGGCATATTTTAATGCACCAAACTATTCTATTTAATTACACTATTAAGTGATAAAGTAAAATAACCAACATGGAAATACTCATGACTCCAAATATCGTGACAAGGGACAAAGGGTCCAATCTTAGTAAGCTATTAGGAGTTGCATGAGCGATTTCAGACTCAAGGGGCTAAAAACCTGAGAAAGTAATCTCATATGGATGTCACCCTCATTCATATAGGCATAATTGCTCACTATTGACAACCGTAAATGTCAATTTCCCATCAAACCATTAGCAATGGCCTAAGCTCCTGAATCTGCTGTATCCTCCCAAAAATATGCTAGTAAAGCTAGCCTAGACTAGGGGTCTCACTTGTTAGATTGAGCTAACCAAGCATAGGTAGCACTCAAGTAAATTAAGCCATTTTTACATATTATCATGGTTAAATATTTCTATCCTTACATACAACATGCAAGGTCATTACATATCGTTATCATAGACCATAGGTTGCAAAGAGATGAAAGTCTTGATAACCAACACGTAAACTGATTAATCATTAATTAGAAATCATTATAGTATTCATTAATTCATAATTATATAGTCATACTTTGCTAACTTACGTTTATCCTTTAAGTCCAAGCCTTTGATTTACCCATTTAGGTTAAGGGTCTTTACGAGTTAATGGGTTTAATTAACTTTTGATGGAATAGGCTCAATACTGCTATATCAAAGTAATTAACTCGATTAGGAGAATTATTATCATTTGTTGTCCAGTTGATTTCTTAATTTCTTATCTAGTTTAAGGCTTATTGGTAGGCTATTTTAGATGTAGGCCTTTATACTTAGGTTGACCTCATCAAAGCATAGGGTAAGTCCGTAAAGCCTAAATTGATTTCTCTAAAGCTTAGGCTATACCTTATAGAGCTTACCTAATGTCATCACATCAAGGCCAAGTTACAGCATCAAGGACAAACAGTCACAAACTCGCTAGTGCTTAGACTAAGCTCCCAAGAACTTAGTTGACCTCTTTAGAGGCATCTCCTAAGCTCTTATCTCCATCCAACCCCTTAGACTTTAGGCCCTCAAGCTCATATCATGTAAGGATAGCCCATATGTTTATAAAAAGACAAGAATAACTTAGGTAAAGAAGAAATGTTAACAACTAGCACGTGCATTAATGGGAATTCGACCTCTTTACAACACCCATCGACTGTTGTATACCAAATGTTGAGGCCATTCACTTTAGGAGGACTCTAAGCCCTTCAAAACTTAGTGATGAAGAGCCTAAGTAGCTAACCTATCGAGGACGAACTATAATACGTCCAAGATACTTGTTACATCACGATCGAGCTACTTTACTCTTTATCTGATCTGCTGAGCTCGAGCTACTATGCGCAAACAGCATAGATTATCTTACCACCACCTCTTCCAACCTGAAATCAACCTCCTTAGCTTGCTTACTGACCTTCTGCCTATGTCCAACTTTGCCTAACATCAAGCTACCTCCATACTGACTTGTCTACTTTTGCTAGGGATACATCCATTACGATGTGTTTTGTCATTCTCTGCCAACAACATATGATCCAAAAATATCTTCTTGGTCTCTTTATCATGTTTGCTCCTTTTTAGACATATTTTTAGTTATTTATAGATTGTATTTATTTTTCTTTTCCTTGTAACCTTATTGGAGGTGCATATAAATAACCCTCCTTCCTCTTACATAGAAATCATCTTACCTTCTTTTAAATGAATGTCCTTCTTTGTATTTTAGTGCAAGCTAAAGCTTCCCAAGTAAACAACAATTCTTTTATCTAGTTCCTTTAGTAAATAAAAATTGTTTAGGAGTTAATCATGAGTATTTTCAAAGCTTACTTTGATGTATACTTTCCTTTTAGATAACTTTAGAGCCCTCTAATCCTTTGTAAGCAAACAAATAAAATTTGTCTTTTGAGAAACTCTTTACATGAAATAGTTTATGGTAAAAAGTGATATAAATGAAAAAAAATTTTAAAAGGGCCAAAATTGGTAAGAATTCACCTTGGTCCCTCAAAAGAGTAAGGTTAAATTCTACTGCTAATACCAAAGCAAATTTAAAGAATAAGTTGGTATGGATCAGCCTTGGTCCTTTACAAGAGTAAGATTCTTTCTCATTACCGTTATAAGAGCTAGGCTGGTATGAATTGGTCTTGGTCCGTCAAAAGAGTGAGATCCTTTTCTATTGTCAATACAATTGTCCTTAAATAACGTGATTAATTAATAACATAAATTCGGTGAATTTGAAGCCTTTTAGCTAAAGCATGAACTAAGGGGAAGATTAGAAAATGAGTGGATGTAATATGTATTTACTCTGAATTATAACGTTTAGCGAGATTGAAGAGAGGGATGTATACATTTTAGTTAAGTAGTTTAAAATCTTTATGACTTTTTCCTGATTGGCGAGATGTTAAATTTGATCTTGAGTATGGGGATCCTTGATTAAATGATCCAGTTAAACCTTAATTGATATAGATTAGCTTGTGAACTTTGGTATTTTGTGTCATTTGGACTTTAGGGAAAAAAAAAAAAGATTGAGTATAAGAGTTGAGGAAGTTATTTAAAGAAAATTGATTAGAATTACAAGTTGAGTCTTTCCAAGTTAAGTATTAATTTTGGCCGGTTTCTTAAGCAATGTTGATTTTTAACTTAAAAATTCTTATCCTAATTTTTCTTTGATTTATTTACTTGAAGACAAGCAAATTCTTAAGTATGGGAAAGTTTGATTAATTCCTAATTGCACATATTTTATTTAGTGATTTTTCATGATTTTCCCTTGATATTTGAGTTTATTTTTAGATAATAATACTTAATTAAGTAAAATTTTGTTTTATAGATTTTGAAACGATCTACATGAAAAAATAAGAAGATAGAAATAAATTTCACTTAAATCGAACCTAAAATGAGCAAGCTATAAAGGTTTGAAAATTGACGCAACTAACGTCACAACTATATTGTTTCCAAGCAAAATTAAAGGTGATTTTCTACTATTACAACCTAAGACATGACCATGTCAACGGTCGTGTCGTTTCCAGTTTAAACAAAAAAAAAAGAAGAAGACAAATGTGAAGAACAATTAAGTACACGACAAAAATATATGGTTATGTCCCTGGTCGTATTTTTTCTAACTGACCTATTTTTTTTATTTCTTCATATATAAAGCCTTATTAGGGTTTATTTTGAGGGAGAACATTTTGGCACGACTTTTAAGGAATTTTTGAAGCTAAGAACAATCGAGAAAGCAAGGAGAAGAGAAGATTTCAAAATTTAACTTTGTTTAGATTTCATGATGCTTCTTTCTATTCTTTTCTATATTTTGTTTTTAGATTCTTATTTTGTGATGAATAGAGAGTAGAACCTTAGTATCTATATTTTTTGGAAATTAGATCTATTCATGTGACATGATTAATATTGATTAATTTAGTTCTTTATTATTTTCTTGACTCAACTATGTTTGCTTTATGATTTAAGTTATTATTTCCACGAGTAATAATCTAGAGTTTGTATTTGATAAGAGAATCGAGAGATTTCTTATAAGATTAGATCTTGGCATAGTTGATGAGAATTATTGTAAGATTAGAGATAATTTACAAGATTCTTCTAGAATTTTAAATTAAAACGTAGAGAATTTGTTGTTCAATAATGCAATCTTAAGTTATGCTATTGAGAAGAGATTCTAATAAGTAATTCTAAGGTTATGGTTAATTGGCTTAAAAAAGTGATTAACTTTAGTAGAGAATTCTCACGATTAAGAAAGATTAAAGAGTAAATAAGATGATTTTTAGGGAAATCATATGTTAGATCTACGGAAAGCAAGATCTAGGTACAACATTAAATCTTGAATTAATTGAATTACTTTTTTTATTAATTCTTAAATTACATTTTAGTTAATCTTTAAATTAGTTTTAGTAATAATTTAGATTTACTTCTTTAAGATTTCTAAAATTTAATTTGGTAGTTAGATAATAAAGATCTAATAATTATATTAGTCCTTTTAGGATCTATATTCAAACTTATATCTACTATACTATAAACTGATAAGTGTACTATCACAACATGAAGGGGGGGTCGAGTTGTGGTAGTACTGTTATGTAATATGTGAAGATATAAGATCAAGTACTATCCTTGATTAAGGGCCTTTGGCATACTATACAAAGCATTCACAACTACGACCTTCTCCTAGTAACTAGTATTAAGTAATAACAGAATATATAAATTAAAGTTAAACTATTTGAATGATCACTAACATAACATAGATAAGTTGGAATATCAGGTTTCCCTTCATTTAGCCATACAATACTAAGACAATTTACCATAAGTAGTCTAAGCTACTTAACAAACTAGAAACACTTAATAACTAAAAATAAAGAGCATCCAATAATAAATAAAGGGTTTACTCAAGCTCTCATCCTCTTCAAATCCTAAAATCCCAGGTTGGTGTTACTGACCTCGAACATCCCATGGCCTGACTCCAGCCACAAGTCCTACTACAACAATAAACTATAAGGGGGTAAGCTTGGTTGCTTAGTGAGTAACCTACCTACTTTACAACAAGCAATATCAAGCAAGTCATTATTCAAGAGTATAAATGCATGGTCCAACAAATGTAATGCAACAATATATACAGTAGGCCAATAACTGTATATAGTATGGTTTTAAAGCCCATCGTTGCTCGAGTTAAGAAGTATTTTGGTATGTTAAGATCTAAATATCCATGTCTAACTCGAAGTCTCTTGTTATCGATTGCACCGTCAACAATAGAGACGGCATGGCTTCAAGTAGAAGGTGGCACTCCTCAAAGTTACGTAGTTCCCAAAGGTCGAGGTAGGAACATGCCGCACAAAGTATGTTGTATGATAACAATTTTCAATACACAAAATATAATATGAATCTACTAAGCGTAATCCCCCATTCTACTATGTGATACTAATACCCTTATTATCATGTTATAAGATGCAATGCATGACCAATTTAATTAGGATTCGAGTATTTATTAATCCGATTCATAGGTAACCAATCATTATATATAGATACTCCAAGATCCTAAGCTCTAATGTAGCAAGCATATAAGTTTATATAATCTTAAGATACTTAACAAAAAAGTTCAACCATATCAAGCACATACGGTATCCCATACACCCCAATCATGCAACAAATTCAATTACTTGACATAATTAAATGGTTTGCTAACTATAAGCACAAACAAGCAAAGTAAGGGCGATGTACTCACTCGGCCATGATGCTCAACAGTCCCAATAATCTTCTACCATGTCTAAGTCAAAATCCTTGTCTCTTGAAGAATATAATTAAGTTTTATGAGTATCCTATTTGCATTAATTAACTAGGCTTACCATACACTAACCTAGGTTCGTTGTTTTCATAATTCGAGCAAATCTTCCTCATTTTAATTCTGTTTCCGATGATCTTATAGTCGTTTTCATTGTTTTTAAATGTTTTTTCATTTGGTAAAGTTATTTTTAAGTTTTTGGATTAGTAAGTTTTCAATTTGGGCTTAACATGGTCGTAGGTCCAAGTGGTGAGTTGGGCCCCTTTAAGATTTGGGCCTATTTTTGGGCATTTGGCTTAGTTTTTAACTTTGGGCTTTAAATTTAATAATTTTAGGCTTTTTAAAGTATTTTAAATGGGATTTTTTTGCTCAACACTTTAAAATTTTAAAGAGGCCTTAGCGATACTCTTATAGGTCCAAATGGGCTTTTTTACTAAGTTTAGGGCTCTAAATCGCTAAGAAGCCTATGATGGGTGTCTTGGATGAGCCTTTCAGTTTTATGGGCCCGCCAAATAACTCTTCATAAGCCCTTTAACCTATGGTTCAAATCTAGTCACCTAACTAAATGGGCTCTAAAATTGGTTCTTTTAGGCTTTTTTGTGTCTAGATCATTATTTAGAGCATTGGGCTCAAGCCTACTTATCTTTTTGGAATCAAGCCCAATATTGGACTTTAGTTTAGCCCATTTTTAATATGGTTACAGATCTATTCATTATGGGTCTTAGGGTTATGAACACAATTCTTAAGCCTATAATCACTAACCTAATTTATGATACTAACCTCTAAACCATACTTAACACTAAATAAAAATGTTATCAAGCTACCAACAATGAAAGTGGTGACTGAGAGTGGTTTCTAGGGTCAAGCTTTCCGTTTTCATGCAATACTTGATTTTTATGGTGTTTTAACTTAAGTAACCTATGTTTCTACTAATCTAAACCTTAATCACTTCATAAAAGTGTGTGAAAATGTGTGTGAGAGAATATACAAGGGGCCTCTTGCATAGGGAATAGGGGTTTCATCATCCTACTTGAAGATTTTCTACTAAAACTTACACTACTCTACACTACTAGGTCTAATACTGTTACAACTTCTACTAAAAAGGGTTTTTCTTATGCTAACCTTTGTGGACCTTCTTGAAATACCATATAACTTCTATGGAGTTGTTGTAAAATAAGTTTTAACAAAGAAAACATTAGTAACTATCATTATTTTGCAAGAAATCTAAGGAAAAACCTAACCTAAGTTCTTACCACAGCAAAGTGTGGAAGGCTTTCCTTTATGGTTTTGTGCCATGAGCCTTGGTATGTGTAAGGGGGTGTGAGTATGTCGATCAACATGGGGAATGTGTGTACGAGGTGTAGGACTTGGTGTGGAGTGATTTGGAGTGGTGGTGATGGAGTTATGGTGGTTAGTGCTAGGGTAGTCAATGGTGGCCGAGAGAGAAAAGAAGGATGGAAGTTTTGTGTGTTTAGATTTTTGAGAGAGTTTAAGAGTGATTATGAGTGTGTTCAGGGATTGAAAAAAAAAATATGAGGGTGGGAAATGGGGATGGCTGGTCATGGTAAAGAGAGAGAGTAAGGGGGATAAGCTTTGATTGTTTGGGAAATCAAGGATAAAGTACAAAATGGGGACCATGTATCACATAAGCTTTTTACCAATTTAGGCAATATCTCGTCCCATTAAGGTACAAGATATTTTAAAAAGGAATTAAGAGTTTTTCTTTTGGTCACTAAGCATGTTTGACTTCAAGCTAATCAAGATGTGAAGGGGTTGGTTAAGGATTAGAGTTTGATTAAGGTATTTGGTAGTGATTAGGCATGATTAGGCTAATTAAGTGAAATTAGGATGTGTTTAGGGTTTTGTTGGACTTTGATACTATACTTTAGCTATTCTAAATGCCCTACACGTGTATTTAGAGTTCCCTTAGGGTTTGGTGCTCGTTTGTAGTAATTTAATCCACGTACGAACTTGAAAGTTTGTGTTTGAATTGCTTAGTACTATTAATCACTTGTATTGATCGATTCAACCTTGCTATTAGTACTTATTTATGAAATTAAGATATTTGAATGCTTAATTAGGTTTAAATGGTCATTTTAGGGTTTTGCTATCGTTCTATAGTTTTTCAAGTATTAGGGTTCGTGTTCGTTAAGTTCTTAGGGCTTACTTCAATCTTGGTTTTGGTTGGACACTTAAGGTTTGATTCTTCTACCTAGGTTTTATTATCATCTTTGGGGTAGTTCTAAGGACTATCCAAGGACTCCTTCATCCGATTTAGCTTTTAGGTTCCAAAATTCCGTAGGGTTTATATCTCCCCCCACCCCCCCCTTAAAGTAAGTTTTGTCCTTAAAACTTGAAGAAGACTTACCTATTATCTTAAACAACTCTAGGTATTTGCACTTTATCTCCTCCTCAGCTTCCTAAGTAGCCTCCTCCTCCTTCTCGTGATTTCTCCATAGTACCTTGACATACTTGATCTCCTTAGTCCGCAACTTTTGAGTTTTGCTATCTAGAATATGGATGGGGTGCTCTTCATAGGTGAGGTTTTCTTTCAATTGCATTGGTTCCAACTCCACCACTCTGTTTGGATTCAAAATGTGCTTCCTAGCATTGACACATAGAAGACATTATGTAACCCTAACAAGTTTGGTGGTAGGGCTAGTCGGTATGCTAGACTTCCTACTCGATCCTATACCTCAGATGGTCTGATATATTAGGGACTTAGATTTCCTTATGTCCTTACTCTATGTACACTTTTTACTAGCTTCACCTTGAGGTACATGTGATCGCTTACTTGAAATTCTACCTCTTGTCTTTTCAAATCGACCCAACTTTTCTAATGGTCTTGAGCTTCCTTCATCTTCTATGTAATGATAACTACTTTCTCTGCTGTTTCTTGTATTAAGTCAGGTCCGAGGGCCAACTTCTCAATATCATCCCAAAATAAGGGAGATCTGCACATTTGTCCATATAGGGCTTCATAAGGTGGCATCTGAATGCTCGAATGGAAGCTGTTGTCGTAGGCAAATTCAACCAAAGGTAAGTGCATATCCCAGCTTCCCTTAATCTCTATCACATAAGCTCTCAACATATCTTCCAAGGTCTAGATAGCCTATTCAGATTGTTCATCCAACTAGGGGTGGTAAGTAATATTGAAGTTTAAACAAGTGCATAAGTGCTTTTGTAGACTTCCCTAGAATTTTGACACAAATCTTGGATCTCGATTTGAAACTATGTTCTTAGGAACACCATAGAGTCTCACAACTTCCCTTATGTAGATCTACACTAGCTTTTCCAAGGAGTGAGTCATACTGATGGGGAGAAAATGTGCTGACTTAGTGAGTCTATCTACAATCACCCATATGGGTTCATATCTTGCTTGGGTCCAAGGCAATCTATTGACAAAGTCCATAGTAATTTGCTCCCACTTCCATTTGGGGATTGGTAGTTGTTGCAAAAATCCTCTTGGCCTTTGATGTTTCGCTTGAACCCTTTGGCATATCTCACATTTTTGCACATAATCAACTATGTCCTGTTTCATGCCATTCCACCAGAAACTTTTCTTGAGATCTTGGTACATCTTTGTTCCTTCAGGGCATACCAAATAACCTGAGTGATGAGCTTCACTCATAAGCTCTTTCTGAAGGGAAGAATCTTCTGGTACACATACCATTTCTTTCAGGTGTACAGTTCCTTTCTCATCAATGCTAAAATCAAGGTACTTCCCATCTACCAACTCTTCCTTCACCTTCATTAAAGCTAGATTGGTCTATTAGGCATCTCAAATTCTTTTTATCAATGTTGGTTCAATGACTAGATTCGACAATTCTACTTCTCCTCTAACCCAAGTGAATTCAATATTAAGCTTTTCAAATTCCTTGACTAACTCTTGCTATTCGGTGAGGAGTGAAGCAACTTCTACATGATTTTTCTAGGTCAGTGCATCTACAATGGCATTAACTCGTCCAGGGTAGTAATTTATTCTAAGATCATAATCCTTGATTAGTTCAAGCCATCTTCTTTGCCTCATATTTAATTTTTTTTGGGTGAAAAGGTACTTGAGGCTCTTATGATCTATATAAATCTCACATCTTTGGCCATACAAGTAGTGCCTCCAAATCTTGAGGGAAAAAACCACTATAGCCAACTCTAAGTCGTATGTAAGGTAATTCTATTCATGTAGCCTTAGTTGTCATAAGGCATAGGCTATGACCTTTCCATTTTGCATCAACACATAACCCAAACCGTATCTCGAAGCATCACTACATACTGTGAAAGGCTCATCAAAATTGGGTAGGACTAGAATGGGTGCAAACACTAATCTGCGCTTTAACTCCTGAAAGCTCTGTTTCTTCGGTCCATTCATGCAACTGCTTTTTCAATTCTTTCAATTCTATCAAAGCCATTTTGTAAGGAGCTTTAGATGTTGGCTCAATGCTTGGTAGTAAGTCGATAACAAAGTTAACCTCTCTCTTATGTGGCAACCTTAGAAGTTCATCTAGAAAGCCATTAGGAAATTCATTAACTACTCGTTTCTCTTCTAATCAAGGCTTCTCTTCGTCGACTTTAGTCATGTTTGAACTAACTTCTACCCAAGCTTAGAATTCTTCATCCTATATTAACTTAAGTGAGTATACTTCACCTGGCTTGCTACTCGCTGATTGTCCCTTAAAAGTAGCCTTTATCCCATCCAAAGCTTCAAATTCCACTTCCTTGCCTTGGCAATCTACCTTAGCTCTTACTACTGACATTCAATTCATGCCTAAGATGACTTTATACTTACTCAACTTAAGCACTATCGTGTTAGTGTAAGTCTCTCCGCTTTAAATTTTTAAAGGGCAATTTTTCACGATTTCTTAAGTTACCATCATAATCCAATAGGAGTCTTAATCCCAAAGCATGACTCTGTAACCGTAACTTGCAATCTTGCTTGCTCGGCAACTTTGGGCATGATAAAGGAGTGGGTTAGTCCCATATCAAACAAAGCATAAATGGGTAAGTTAGAGACATGGATATTCCCTAAACCACCATAGTTTTCATTATTTTAGCTGGTTAGTTTTAAGGCATCTTATTAATTCCCATAGATTCTTCTCTTACTACTTCCCATAATTCTCATTCTCATATTTACCATTGAATTTGAAAAAGGAAAGTATGAGTTAGGTTACATACTTGCAACAAGTCCAAGAACTGTGGTGTCTCCCTTCTCGTAGACAACGGCATCCTTGTCCAGTCCATCATCTACATAGTCCCACTCACCCTCTAAGTTGTAAACTCTAGCATGTGCAGGCGCTCTTGGTCTAGCCTACATGGGTTCTAGAACTCTAGCCTGTTTGTGTGCTACCAGGCTACCATGAAGGGCCAGAAGGTGAGCTGGTTGGATAGCTGCTGCTGTTCTCCTCTGTGGGCAATTAAAATCAATGTGTCTTGCTTACTTACATATGAAGCATGTCATAGTAACTTTCTTAGGGCACTTAGCTATGCGATGATTTTCATCCCTACATAAGAAAAACTTATGCTATAGCTAGCGGCACTTTTTAGGATAATGTACTCCTTTGCACTTCCAACATTTGACTGTACTAGTCCTTGATCTAGAACCTACCATATCTGGCTTTGGCTGATGACCATGACTCAACATGATCCGCTTCCCTTTCTTAGCAAAGCTAGGTCCTTCAAATGGTCATTTCCCAAAAAAATTCATCCCAGGCCTCTTCATTCCATCGTCGAAACTCTTGGCACTCTCAACAATTCGAGTTATCTTAGCAGCCCCACGGAAATCTCGAGGTCAAAACTTACGCATATAACACTGGTGTCAGGATGCAATCCTCTAACAGATACCTACATCCTTAACCTATCACTGATTTGGAAATCCTAATCAACAAATTGCAATAACTGATTAAACTCTGCCTCGTACTGGTCAATGGTATGGCTCCCTTTTTGAATAGAGAAAAAGGCATCACTATACTGTAACTTCAATGACTCAAGAAAATCATTTGAAATGAACTTCCTTCTGAATGCCTCTCAAGTCATCAGATCCTTGGCAATCCTTCTTTTTTACTCCCACTATGTCTTATCATGGAGTCTTAACATGTAAGTACCATAGGTGACTCACAGGTGGTGAAGGATTTCAAACGCCTCAAATGTCTACTCAATTGTCATTAGTCAATCCTCTACCTCCTTTAGGCGGTTAGCTATGCCATCAAAATTCCTAGTACACTTAATAAATTTTAGCATTAAGGGCCTTTAAGGTCAAGGATTTAGGGGTATTGCAGGGGCTAAGTACATTCACTTAGTAAGAGGCGGTGGTAGTGGAGGTAAGTCATCCATCAATACAAGGGGTAGAATGGGTGCTAGTGAGGTCCTATCCCTCTTATAAAAAGCCTTTAGCATCTCTTACATTGCAATCAACACCTCTTCTACATGATCCCTAAGGGGATCTTACTGCGGTAGATCTACTAGAGGATCTCGCCTCAATGGTAGCCTACTACATCCTCACCTATTCTTAAGGTCAACACAATTCAATAAGTTCTTTAAGCTTAAGAAATTTTACAATCTCATAATTCATATTTACAACACAAGAGAATACAACACATCTTGAGCATAATAAACATTTTATTTTATTAATTTCATCAACAATGAGGTTGCACCAAGTGGTGGTCACTTCTAGAGAGTGAGTCTCCACTAGTACTATGTCTAAACATAACTCTAACATGGAATCCAAAACATAACAACACAGCTTAGAGTACAAAATCAAGACAAGTACATCCCAAAATCTGGTTACCTCATACAAAAGCATATAAACATCTACTACATTTAGGGGCGGGTGGTCGAACCCATCTCGACCTCCATAAACTCTGCATAAGCATCAACATCCGTGGAACTTGACTCTTCTGAATCATCAAAACTATGTTCGTTAGAATCCATACTGGAATGAGTGGAGAACTCCAACCAATCCTCCTCATTAAGATCTTGAATTGCAAGGGTTAGGAGCTCAAAGATAGGCTCCCTAATCTCTATCTCATCTCCTCCATCTGACAACTCTATAGCATGATCGGGGTCATCACCCGATACTATTGGAGGTACCACCTCCTATGGAACCTCTTCCTCATGTAACTCCTACTTGACTTCATCCATCTCCAATGTATCTAGAGTGAGGTCCTCTAGCATCATCTCTTGTAATATCTTAGTCTCGTCATCCAATGACTCTAGCATACCATACTCCAACTCCATCTCTTCTTACAAGGTGTCTATAGCCTACTGGATATGAATCTAGAGTAATGGTGGATGGTTTACCCTATGGTTCCTAACAAATATAACCCCATGTCCAACCTACTTACACTCACCAAAAGTTGGGGCTAAGGGTTAGTAAGAGTTGTTGACTAGGAATACAACCTTCAAAGGTAGTCTAGTAAGTCCATCAACCCAACACTCGTGCTCTAAAACATATATAATCTTGGCATCTATGTAGACTGGCATGTCTAAATCCATGAGTAGCTCCTTACGTCGGAACCTCCAATGATCTGTGAGCTTGCTCCTCTACTACGACAATACAGTGCTTATACTACGAGGCTCTCCCACCAGGCCAAGTCTTCATGAAGCAAGCAGAGACAGCGTCGATAATCCTGAAGCATCTTACCCTCCTCCATCTAGAACTCCAACCATCACTCTATGAGAACCAAAAAGTCTTCCTAGAATCATAGGGGTTTTATTATAGTTAAGGTTTTATTACTCTATCAAATTAAAGTCTTTTACATAAATAATATCCTAACCCGGTTCTACCCCTCTTTACTCACTAAGTGGGTTTTTCCTAAGTATCTAGCATCCAATTTTATCTTATTAAACCTGGTTGCTCTGATACCACTTAAATATTGTTATCACTTGGAGAGGAGTCGAGTCATGACAGTACCGTCATGTAATATGTGAAGATTTGAGATTAAGCTCCAACCTTGATAAAAGGCCTTCGACATATTACACAAGGCATTCAGAACTATGACCTATTAATAACTGGCATTAAGTAATAACAGAACATATAAATTAAAGTTAAACTATCTGAATGATCACTAATATAACATAGATAAGTGGGAATATTAGGCTTCCCTTAATTTAGCCATATAGTACCAAGATAATTCACTATAAGTGGTCTAAGCTACTCAACAAATTAAAAATACTTAATAACTAACAATAAAGAGAGTTTAATAATAAATAAAGGATTCGCTCGAGCTCTTTTTCTCTTCACATCCTAAAATCCTAAGTTAGTGCTACTAACTTTAGGCATCCCACAGCCTAACTCTAACTACAAGTCTTACTATAACAATAAACTATAGGGGGATAAGCTCGACTACTTAGTGAGTAACCTACCTACTCTACAACAAACAATATCAAGCTAGTTATTATTTAAGTGTATGAAAGCATGGTCAAATATATGTAATGCAATAATAAGTACAGCTGGCTAGTAACTGTATACAGCATAATTTTAACTCTTACCGTTGCCTAGGTTAGGAAGTATTTTGGTATGTCAAGATCAAGGTATCTATGTCCAATTCGAAGTCTCTTGTTATCAATATCACCCTCAGCGATAAACACGGCATGACCTCAAGCAAAAGGCGATAGCCCTCGGAGCTAATTAGTTCCCAAAGGTTGAGACATGAACATATCGCATGAAGTACATTATACGATAAAAATTTTCAATACACAAAATACCATATGAATCTATTGGGCATGATCCACCATTCTACTACGTGATGCTAGCGCCATTATCATCATGTTATAAGATGTGCTGCATGACTGGTTTAATTAGGCTTGGGTATTTATTAGTCTGGTTCATAGGTAACTAATTATTATATATAGACACTTTAAGATCTTAAGCTCTAATGTAAGAAGCATATAAGTTTATATAATCTTAAGATACTTTACAAACAAGTTTAACCTTATCAAGCACATACGGTATCCTATCTACCCCAATCATGCAACAGATTCAATTACTTGACATAATAAAATGGTTTGCTAACTACAAGCACAAATAAGAAAGTACTCACTTGACCATGATGATTAGTAGTCCCAATAATCATCTACCACGTTCGAGTCAAACTCCTTGTCCCTTCAAGAATATAATTAAGTTTTATAAGTATTCAATTTACATCAATTGACTAGGCTAACCATTCATTAACCTAGAGTTAGTTGTTTTTGTAATTCAAGCACATCTTCCTCGTTTTAACTCCATTTTTAGTTATCTTATAGTCGTTTTCATTTTTTTTATTAATGTTCTTTCATTTGGTAAAGTTATTTTTAGGTTTTTAGATTTGTAAGTTTTTGGTTTGGGTCCTACAAGGTTGTGGGCCCAAGTGGTGAGTTGGGTCACTTTAGGATTTGGACCTAGTTTTGGTCCTTGAGCTTGGTTTTTGAATTTAGGCTTTATATTTAATAATTTTAGGCTCCTTTTAAGTATTTTAAATGGGATTTTTTTGCTTAACACTTTAAAATTTTAAAGTGGGCCTTGGTGATGCTCTTATTGGTCCAAATGGGCCTTTTTACTAAGTTTAGGGCCCTAAATCACTAAGGGGCCTATGATGGGTGTCTTGGATGGGCTTTTGGGTTTTGTCAGCCCTCTAAATAATTCTTCCTTTACCCTATAACCTAGGGTTCAGATTTGATCACTTAGCTACATGGGCTCTAAAATTGGTTCTTTTGGGCTTTTTATGTCTAAATTATTATTAAAGGCCTTAGGCTCAAGCCCACTTATCTTTTTAGATTCAAGCCCAATATTGGACTTAAGTTTAGCCCATTTTTAATATGGTTACAGTTCTTTTTATTATGGTTCTTGGGGTTACTAACACCATTCTTAAGCCTATAATCACTAACTAAGCTAATTTAGGATCCTAACCATACTTTAGCCTACTTAGCTTGATTAATTAAGTCCTAAACCATACTTAACACTAAATAAACATGTTATTATGCTACTAAACAAAAAGTTTCAGATCTGGTAATTCAATGAAAGTGGTGGCTAAGAGTGGTTTTTAGGGTCAAACATTCCATTTTCATGCAACACTTGATTTTTATAGTGTTTTGACTTAAGTAACCTATGTTTCTGCTAATCTAAACCTTAATCACTTCATAAAAGTGTGTTAAAATGTGTGTGAGAGAATATACAAGGAGCGGTATGCATGGAGAATAGGGGTTTTATTGTGAATCATGACCAAGAACAGATAAGATTAGTCATTAGATGGGTCTAAGCTTGCAGAAAGCTCGAAAAAAGGATTAATGGGGAAAAGTGCAAAAGGGTAAAAATTGAATAATGAAGTAGTAAGTGAAACCCACGAACATCTCCAAAGGATATGACGTAGTAATGGAACTTCTAAGGACTCACGGCTCAATTTGATATGACGTACGAATTAGTTTGGTGAGTTTACTCACTACCTAACCTTGCTTAAGAAAAAGGATAAGAGTGATGTCAAGAGTAAACAAATAGGGTTTATGCAAGGGAAAAAAAGTACTCAAAGATTATATATTAAGAATGATCCAATGTTTTCACAGTTACAAGTACAAGGGTATTTATACCCATAAGTTAAGATAACCTGTCTAAAAGGAAAAAAGGAAAAGACAAAAAGGGTATTTCCTAAGGAAGTAATGTACAAGATATAACAAGGTAAAAATGAATATACAAGAAAAACAATCATTAATGCAATGGATTTTGCACATGATACTGTACACATGACGATACTACATTAGCGAGGTTATTAGAAGATGCGAACAAAAAAGTATAGATAGATGGCCTTATCTAAGCAAGAATGGCTTAGTCAATACGGACTCTCTGTTTCTGCTTCTCGGTAAAGAAGATGTTAAGTAATTAGTCGGCTCGGTGTTGGAGAGTAACCATTAACTCGACATACTGTAGAAAAATGGGCGATCATATGGCATGGCATGAAGGGTGACTTAATAAGGAAGTACTAGGCCTCAGTAGGAGTTAGTTAGAAGAGAATGATTCGTCATGCCAGCCCTTCTAGCCCTTGGGCTCAGCTACGAGTCAGAGCTCCGGTAGCCTAATTCCCATCAAGTCTCATCATCCTACTTGAAGATTTTCTACTAAATCTTACACTACTTGGTCTAATAGTGTTACAACTTTTACTAAAAGGGGTTTTTCTTGTACTAACCTTTGTGGACCTTCTTGAAAAACCTTATAACTTATATGGAGTTGCTGTAAAATAAGTTTTAACAAAGAAAACATTAGTATCTATCCTTATTTTGCAAGAAATCTAAGGAAAAACCTAACTTAAGTTCTTATTGGAGCAAAGTGTGGAAGGCCTCCCTTTATGGTTGTGTGTCGTAAGCCTTCATATGTGTAAGGGGGTTTGAGTTTGTTAGTCAACAAGGGGAATGTATGTATGAGGTGTAGGACTTAGTGTGGAGTGATTTGGAGTGGTGGTAGTGAAGTTATGGTGGTTGGCGCTAGGGTAGTCAAGAGAGAAAAGAAGGATGGAAGTTTTGTGTGTTTGGATTTTTGAGAGTTTGAGAGTATGTTTAGGGTTTGAGAAAACAAAAAGGAGGGTAGAGAATGGGGATAGTAGGTTGTGGCAAAGAGAGAGGGTGAGGGACATAAGCTTTGATTGTTTAGGAAATCAAGGACAAGATACGAAATGGGGACCATGTATCTTATGTGCTTTTTGCCAACTTGGGTAAGATCCTATCCCTTTAGGGTATAAGATATTTTAAAAGGGGATTAAAAATTTGTTTTATGTTCATTAATCATGTTTAACTTGTAGCTAATCAAGATGTAATGGGGTTGGTTAAGGATTAAGGTTTGATTAGGGTAATTGGTAGTGATTAGGAATGATTAGGGTAGTTAAGTGCAATTAGGATGTGTTTAGGGTTTTTCTGGACTTTGATACTATACTTAAGCTATTCTAAACACCCTACATGTGTACTTAAGGTTCCCTTAGGGTTTAGTGCTTGTTTATAGCAATTTGATCCATGTACATGCTCGAAAACTAGGGTTTGAATCACTTAGTACTACCGATCACCTGTATTGATCGATTTAACCTTACTATTAGTACTTATTTGTAACATTAAAGTATTTGAACACTTTATTAGGGTTAAATAATCATTTTAGGGTTTTGCTATCATTCTACGGTTTTTTAAGTATTAGGGTTTATGCTCATTTAGTTAGGTTTTTAGGGCTTACTTCATTTAGGGTTTTAGTTGAACACTTAAGGTTTGATTCTTCTACTTAGGTTTTATTATCATGTTTAGGGTGGTTCTAAGGATTATCCAAAGACTCCTTCATCCAATTTTGCTTTTAGGTTACCGAAATTTCATAGGGTTTGCATGCACTTGCTTAACACATCTCATACCACATAATTCAAGTATCAAAGTATGAAGTTTTGACTAAGAAAGCTATGTCTATTTATAGTGTGTGTTCGTTTGTAGTATGTGTTCAATAGTATGGTTGAGTTTTAAAGTAACTAGTTGATGTGTTGTGAATTGTAGTAGTGAAGTTCTTTATGTGTTTAGCAATGAGCATTTTAATTAAAAGTGTAGTGTAGAGGCTATGGTTGAAGTATGAATAATAGCTACTATGATAGTAAAGTAAGCAATGTTGTGTGCTTCTATAGTTAAAGGAATAGTGGTGGTATATAAACTATTATATTACTTAGTCATTCTAAGTAGTAATAGAGCAACATCTAATCTAAGCATAGACGATGGTATAAGGGATGTCGAGAGTGATGCTCTAATCCGTGGAAGGTTAGGTAACTAGACTCCTAGGACAACTAATGAGAAGATAGATGACCTAGCTATTACAATGGTTGACTTGACTACAATTATGCTATAGTTAGCTAATGCTTGACTAGTTGAGGCTATTCTAGTTAATGCCTCACCTAATATGGGGAGACAAGCAGCTAGAATTGAAGGTATAATGCATTGGATGATCAAATAAACCTATCTCAAAATGCTCAAGCTAGAGGAGTTAATGAAAGATCTTAAAGAAAGATTGAGCAAAAGAGGAAGAGGAAGAGGAAGAGGAAGAAGTAGATGATAACTTCTATGAAGTGGAAGACAAAGGAGCTTGAACTCCCAAAAGACTTGACACTATGAAAATGTAGATGCCAAGCTTCAATAACATTGGTGATGTTGACAATTATTAAGATCGGGAAGATAAAGTAAAAAAGTGGTTTGAATACCACAGGCATATTTTATGTATATCTTACTAATGGTTTAAAAAAAAACCCCATAAATTGATGAAAATGTCAAAAACTCTATCATAGCAAACAAAGTCAATAAAAAGACAAGATAACATTGTTGATCGCATGGAATATAGTCATTAGAAGGCTAGTGCAATGCATTTTCATAAAGGCAAAGTGATCTTGAAGATTTTTTTGCAATCCCACTACGCGTAACTAGATGGGAGTAGCTCTAAGCCTAACTTTTGAAGCACTTATTGCTGGCACTTAATGAGGGTTAGCTTCCCTTCTATTCACCACCTGATAGACTTAGAGACCCAAAAAAGCAAACTAATAATTGCTTTAATTAGCTAGAAACTCTATAGCTACCAAAATGGAGCCACCTTAGTGTAGTATAGTGTACCATGCTAGGACCACCCCTTAGCATTAGCAAACTGTAAGTCAATAGCTTTTCTATTCTATACAATACCTTTGGTGCCTCTCAAGGACCTACCTTAGTTAATTTCAAAATTATGACATTTAACTAGAAACCTCGTCTTTTTAACCTTGATGAAGCTAAATGAAAGTATCACAACCTCATGTATTTCTGTGAATAATACACATAAAAGAATCATCTATGGTGGCTAATGCCTTAAAATATGTAATTATCTTGTATTTATCAAATTGGCATTAATCAAAATGCGAATATTATAAGCAATGTATATTTGATCACTCATCTTTTTAGTATCTTCCTATTAATTTAAAATGGTCAATAGTATCATATTCCGTTATATTAGTTAGAATTTAGATTAAGTCCAACCATATAAAAAGCATAATGGTTAGCTTATCATAGCATCAAAACATCTTCCACCATCTTCAACCTTAGCAAGTCATGTTGACATCATCCTTGAAGAGTAGACATAGAGCTATCATAATCATCTTAGTTTTTGGTTTTCCTATTCTCATCATTTTAGGTGATTTTGATTGTAATGTTCATGTGAGTATCAAAAGCTACCTAAGAAACGAAAGGAACTTGATAATCCATTGCCAATCCAAAGATGATGATCTTGGATAGAAAATCTTGCAAATGGAAATGAATATAGTTGGCATTTCATGGTGAGTATATATGGAACTAACTCTTTTCTATCATGACATAAGATGAGATAAAGTGCAAGAGTTATATTTTGATGCATATGATTACCATAGAGGTTATGAAAGATGTCAACATAAGTGCTTTTGAAATGTAGTAGAACATGGTATTGATGGATTCAATGTCAAAACTAAATAGTAGGAGTCTATGTATGATTAGCCAAATTGATGTAATGAATAAAGGAAAATGCAACAAACATAGATGAAATTTGATGAGGGTTTTAATCCTTATTGACTCTTGATTAGTAAACCTAGTGTCTTGGATTGAATAAAAGGAAAAATGTAGCATGAGCATTTATGAAATGAATAGTCGCTATTTATTGAATTCGATGATAAGTTCATACATTCATGAATGTTCTTTTTCGTCTTATTGGCATTTACTTATGCATGATGAGTGCATTTGCTTTTACCATTATTTGTGTTTCTTCTTGCAAAGCATAACATTTTAGCTTCCTGGACCGATGTGCCCCAAGCATACTAGTGTGAACTAACACTAAATTTCCATTTTATGCATCTTCATTCATATATAATAATATGTTATTGGAAGAGATATCTATGGAATCACTGTTTTGAGACATAAAAACTAAGAGAATTACAGCAAAGGAGATCAATGTTTGATAATAAGTTTAAATAGAGGATCAACGTTTTGAAAAGTTTATATAAATGATTAACATTTTATAAAGTGATTCAAATAAGAATTTGATTATTATAAGAAAATAGCATAATAGTTATTTTATAAAATTGTTTGAACTGTTTTTTTAAACATTAATTCTTTATTTGAACTATTTTGTGAAATATTGATATTTTATTTAAATTTTTTAAAATATTAATTTTCTATTTGAATTTACCTTCAAATATTGATTTCTTCCATCCAACAATAAAAACTTGATTTTATAAATTGCATATAGTCCAATTAACCTTCATTAGATACAAATTTGAGTGGTGTTGATGATATAGTTTTTAAAAATGTTTTATCGATATTTGTAACTTCACTTAGTAAAAAAATTGAAAAATAATTGTTTAAATGTCGACACAAAAAATTGTAAGATTTGAAAGGGGTCTTCGGCATGTTTATATCATATAACTAACAATGTTAATATAAACTCGAGCTTCCAAGCCATAATTTGGGGATAGACACCCATGTGCAGCAACCTCAACAAATTTCAAGTTAATAACAAGGAAAGGATTATTGAAAATTCAAGAAGATTAACGAGAACCTGAGGAGATCATTGATATTTGATATTCAATTGATTAGCATTAAAAATGGAATAGATAAATAATCAATTATAAACATTGCGTAGTTATATGTGTTTGCCAAATAAAATGGTACGTCATTCCTTGAATCCAGAGGGCATAATAGTTTGCCACATGTCCTACTTAAGAAGTCTATGCTAAGGCTTTGCTATCAATTGAGTAGGTTTCTTATCAATCTTATAATTTCTAAAATCCTTGTTAAGTTTGGGAAAAGGGTGATGTTGTAGAAATTTGATTTGCATATATATATATATATATATATATATATATATTATATGTTGTATGTATATGCATAAGATATCGATCATCATAAAAAAGTCTCTTAATGCTCTATGGAAACTTGGTTTATGCAAGCCCACTAGATATCACAAGTACTGGCCCATTTGCTGGGGCCTAAACCAGTATATTAGGGTCCACGAAACCGTATCTGAACAATAGCATCTATGATAATAAGGGTATAAGTAAAGTGGCATGATATACAACAGTCCATGATAAATTGGTAGTGAGGTACCTGTCAACTTGACATAGTAGGCAAAATTCCCATTACGCCTTAGTATACCAGTATCATAATTGCTAAGTGAATCATATATGAAGTCCGCATTATGGCCATTACCTGAAATGTCAAAAACGATCTGACAAGAACCTTGTACAATAAAGACCACAATCACACGCTATACGTTACACGGTCTATTATTAATGCACCAAGTAATTCCATTTAGTCATACTTCTAAGTGATAAAATAAACCACTAGTACTGGTCTACTTTTGACATTGGACATCACAAAGGGAGACATGGGTACAATCCCAACGAGTTGTTAGGGGCTACCAGAGTGATTCTACACTCCATGTGCCAAAAACTAAGAAAAAATCTCATATGGAGGTCATTACCTTTCATACAAGCATCATTGATCACCAATGATGACCGTGAATGACGACGTAGGCCCCTCTTATCAACTCCCCATCGAGCCATCCACAATGGTCTAAGATTGTATCCTTCGAAACTATGCTTAAAATAACCCAAAATCAATTTAACAATTTTATAAAGATAATTTCCAATCAGTAATCCTACCGAGAGCTCTAGTATAAAGTAGAAATTGTTTAAGTAAGATGTTCTTTTTGTTCCCGCGCCCGCCCGCCCGCTGCCCCCCCCCCCCCCCCCCCCCC